>CAJNOL010001290.1:8009-49678 GCA_905250125.1 Rotaria sordida | reverse complement strand
AGGTAATCTAAAACGATTCATATTAGTGATGGTTTTACAGATAATAGAATGTTTCTTACGAGTTTATATCAAGGCTCTTGTTCTCATTCATCAATGGATCATTTACATTAAAAGAAAGATTTTGTAATAAACGGTATACATATTAATAGACGTTTGAAGAAGTATGATGTATGCATATCAATAGTCAATGTATGAAGATAAATTGTATTGAAAAGATTTGGTAAAATCAATTGTAATTCTAATGAATATTTTCTTAATTAATTAACATTTCCATGATTAAGATTAAATCGAAATCAACAAATTCTCTAGAAGAAGCAATTGTGAACATAACTTTTATAGATATACAAAAATTAAATTTCCTATCATTATATTAAAATTCTTTATGTTTTTTTTGTTATCAGAGAAAAAAATCGGAATTCTATAATGAATTGAAAAGAATATTTGTTTACTTACCTTAGTTAGATAAATTCCTTCAACTTTAACTTGAATATAGTTGAATGGATTAGATGGTGTTACATCAATTAACAAAGTATATATTTGTTTTATTAAATGATTACATAATAATTTATCAAATTCATCTAGTTTTATATTGATTAGATGAAAAGGATGAAGTAATATTGTCTGATGAAATTTGAGAGAGAATAAAATGAATACTTATCCACCGACAGCAACGTAGCTTAATATTATACATAAGAAGATAACATGTTGTCCTATTAATTTCAAGATAATTTAACAAAGATTATTGAACATTTATAATGACATTATATTATCACCAATATGAATGTGACATAAATACTCATACATGACGATTCTTGAGAAACGTTCATTCAATAATAAGAATGATTGAAGAATTTCAACAAGAGACAAATAGCGAAAGTTTAAAAAATAAATATTAACGAATAGCAATTCAAACGTACTGATGCTTATTTCCTTTTTCATGTTGCTGGTTTTTGCTTATTTAGTAGTACATGTGTGCTTCATCGGAAAGTAATCAAACTCTGGATTTTAAACATATATTCACTGTAGAAAGACGTGCTGTTTAACAGTAGTGACATATTATGGAGGGTCGGGAAGTTTTCTATCAGCCTATATAATTGGGTTTTAGTTTATATGTAATCATTCTTAGAAGAAATTGAGTGCAATGAAGACATTCCCTTATCCTGATGGCTCGGGCTTGATTGTATCGCTGTTATCAAAAATTAGTTTGTAAGCTTTTGATTGCTATATAGTTACGTTTTATTAGGAATTATCATAGCTTCTGACATAGGTTGAAATTGTCTGTTGGCTTGTATGTTTTTTTATTTTCTTACATTCATTTATTGAAAAGTAATTTGAGTACAATGGAAACATCTTTAGTTAATGAATAGCAAAATCTATCGTTACTGTGCGTTTTTTTCAAAATATGGTGAGTATGAATATAGATTTTCTGAAAATGTAATTATAGATTCTGATAGAGTTCGAAATTGTGTATCATCCTATGTATTTTGATCTTTCGATGTATTTTTCTGTGAATGCGGCGAGGAATGCTTTGGAGATTACATCGGTAATCTCCGTAAGAAACCTAGAAAGCTAAATTTTTTTTATGACAGTTTTCCTTTCATTCCAACGTGATTATTAGTATAAGAATAGCTTTTTGAACAAGCTTTATATTTTCTGAGAGAGCTTGAGTTTCTGTATCATGATGAACCTTTGAAGCAAAAAATGGTACAGATGATAAGAAGTGATGCTTCTTTCTTGAGCTTGCCATGGAGCATGTCTATGTAATACTCCAATTATTCTGCAGGATATCTATGCCAGGCAAGATAAAAATACATAAGATAGTAGAGAATTTCAAGCTCTATCAAAAGTTATAATTAATCTTTGAAAAAACGTTTGAATAGGTATAATAAATTCAAAAAGAAAACTTCAGAAGCAAGGAAGAATGTAGAGTTTCGGTATTTATCGATTCACGGCGTGTTGACTGTGTTTGAATTTTGTTTTAATTAAATAAATATAAGAGAATAGGTAAATATAGAGGATGATAGAGAATTTCAAGCTCTATCAGAAGATATAATTGCTTTTTTCAAAAGAAGATTCTGTAGTGATGAAAAATTTCAAAAACTAATTTTGACGATACTAACAAAATCAAGTTTGTTGGAATCTGGACATGAGGGTGCCTTCATTGCATTCAATTTATTTTGGTAATGAACAAGTCTAAACTAAAATCTAATTATACAGAGTAATAGAAAACCCCACAGCCTTTCAGAATATGTAATTACTTTTAACAAAATGTGTTTTTATAGTGGAAATATATTCAAATTACAGAGTTTGACTGTTTTTTTCTGGTGGTATACGCTAGAAGAGAAAAGAGAAGAAAGAACAAATCAATATCATACAAAATATGTTATGTATATATTCGAATTTCGTACGTAATGATACATCAGAACATACAAACGAAAAAAAAGAAAAAAAAACCCAGTGAATGAAGGAAAACAGTATTAGAGAAAATTCTAGTACAATGAAATAGTGGTAAGAAGAAATCACTAGAATCAACTGTTATTACGTCTTAATCATTTTACATAAATTTGACAAACAACAGAGACAATATATAAACCATGAATTATTTAATGGCATATTAAGAATACATTTTGTTTTTCTTTTTAAAGTTTTACACAATAGCGATCAATAAATTATTAGGTTCACCAAGCAATTTTTGCAAGAAAACTATTTGGAAATTTTCTTATAAGATATTTTCTTAATTCATCAATTATTAACCATAGCATACCAAATCCTAATGTTGGCATTACATATTTTACTGGTACCGGTGCCGTATGAAAAATTCGATTAAACCATTTAACTTTTGTTATAAGAATTTGAATACCAACTGATATACTCATAGCACCAAACACATACCAATTCCGACCTTTACCCCAAAATGGATTATGTTCAAGAATTGAAGCATATCTTGTACGTGTTGCAAAATAATTAAAAAATTGAAATAGACAAAGTGAACAATAATATATTGATTGAGAAACATATGTCATTTTAGTCAATTGTTCTATGGAATATGGAGTTACAGGATCAATGCCAAATTTCTCATAAGTAAACATAAATGAATAGAAAGGAACATCATTATCAATCCAATAATAGCAAAAACAAAAAAATCCTGTAAAACATTCTAAATTACCAACAAACATATAAGCATGAAGAAGTAATTTCCAATTTAATAAATGATCTTTTGAACGTATTGAAGGTGGACGTGACATAATATCACATTCTGCTTTTTCTGCTACCATAGCAAGTGACATAAAAACATCTACAAAAAGAGAATTGAATCAAAGAATAAAATAAATCTTTGAAACATACCATTAAGCATACAAAAAACTGTAGCATAGAAAGCAGGCAACGCCAAAGGTATACCAAACCATAAACAGAAAAAGACTGGCCAAATTTGTGACCAACTACCTAGAACAAATAACGAAGTGAAACATGTATTTTGATAGGCAGTGTAGGCGACCTCCCAGTTTGGAAAACTCGTCTTTTGTGATAAACACACAAACATGTTTCCTAAGTTGCCTAGTGTACGAATTCATAAAAATATTTTTGATTCTCGATGGTTTAGGGAATTTTATGAATGATCCTTGAGACTATATGAATAAATAATGAGATCTAGAGCAATTAGCAAAAATTTTGTTTGTAGAGTTAGATCTATAAAATAAACAAACATTTTTCAATGGTAATCAAATCTTGAGCATCTTAGAGACATACTTTTGAGATTTCCAATGACTTGAGGATGTAGATGTGGATCTTCTCTTCATTCAGAGAGCGTCATGACTGAGAGACTATGTTGTTCGATACGAATCTACAAAATACTGTGTTCAAAGCTTGGTATCACCAACCATGAAATGATCTTGGGCAAGTCATTAATTACTGTCTGTCTCGGACCACCCATCCGATAGCATACTGACTATGTTGCGACATACATCTGCTCTTGTGCTAATACGTAGTTAGTTAGTGTGTATGGGGAGCTCAAACAATTGAATACAAGAACTCTGAATTAGACTAGACTTCTATCCAGTGTTACAGCTAGTATTAGTTGTAGGAAAGATATCGAGCCACTGAACCTGCCGCTAGGCCACACTCGATAGCAAAAGGTACAGGTATTCTTCCTTCTTTTCGCCCTCATCGACACCCTCAAAGTAGATATTTTATATAAAATACAATACCATATTTGTTACGAGTTATTAGTAACGACTAACCATCAATATCAGTCTTTAAAAAACCTGTAAGGCAATAAGTTAATTTAAAAAATTAACTTATTATTTTTCTATCTTTATTATGTTGTTGAATGCTATAGCAAATATAAGGGTAATGGTAAGTAGCATTGTCTACCGTGATGTACCTATCAGAGATGGAATCGGTACTGGCAATCGGCCGGCCTACCAGTCTTTTACTAATCTTATCGGTCTACCGATCTAAATTTTCTACTTTCTTCTTTTTTTAATCGAGACTCGTGCAATGTTCTTCTAGATCCTAGTTGATGCCATACACTAAATATACAATGAAATTGCGTTAAAATTTCACGAAAATAAATTATACAAAAAAAAATTTTGAATATCTTTCGCATAAACAATTCTATAATTTTTTTGTGTTTTACATATTGTATCATAGCTAGAAGTGGTAACGGCGGTCCAGTGCTGGTGCGGATTTTAAGCCGTTCGGTACACCGGCCACTCAAATCTTTTTTTTTCAGATCGGTTCCATCTCCGGTATCTATTACGAGGGTAATCTAATGTGCTCGGATAAGTAGTTCGATTGACATGTAGTATAGTTATGCTTCACCTCCATTCTAAGTAATAATGGGAAGATTAAATGAAAGAAAAACTTCTTGTACGTTTTTCTCAAAATTGAGTTTTTTCGATGATGATTGGACTGTAAACAAATTTTTTTTTTGTCAATATACTTCATTCTGGAGAGCTGTGTTTTTTTAATCGATAGATGTATGTATCGCCTACCAGATGAGGGAAAAGGATTTTCTAATTAATCGTCAATGTTAGATAAAGTCTTAGTTTTCGAGACTCTCGAAGGTTTGATTATTTGAAAAATGAAATGGAGTAAAAATTAAACAAAATCCTTTTTCTCATTGGAAGTTGTAAGGGGTTTTCTTCCAAATGAAAGCGAACCGATCTCTGCAGCTTGAAATATATTGATAAAAAATTTGTCCGCATAAAAGCCCTCTTTTGCAGCTTAGTTTCTGAGCGGTAATGCAAAATTTCATCGATATTTCATATACCCTATTTAAGTTAGAGTTTTTAGGAGAATCCTCATAAATAATTTACCTGCAGGTAAGAGATAAATAGCAACTTTCTTCAAATTATCACTTAATAATCGACCTGCTTCAATGGCTCGAATAATCGATGTAAAATTATTATCTAATAATATCATATCACCGGCTTCTTTTGATACTTCTGTACCTGATTGCATAGCAACACCAAGATTAGCACATTTCAAAGCAGGTGCATCATTCGTACCATCACCTGTTACAGCAACTATTTCAGCACGTCGTTGAAATTCTTTTACAATATATAATTTTTGTTCTGGTGATGTTCGTGCAAAAACAAGTTCTTGATGTGATAATACCCAATCCCACATAAAATCATCCATATAATTTATTTCAGTACCGGCAATAATAATAGCATATGGAATATATTCTTTTTTAACTGTCAGATCAATTTCATTTTCTGATTTTTTAAATCGATTTCGAAATGATAACCATACACGTTTATACCATGGTTTTTCTTGTGTTTCATATTTATCGAATTCGGTTGATATTTGCTTTGTCAAATGTTTAATATTTTTTGATTGTAAATCATCTTTTTTCTTTGTATGTGGTTCATATTGTTCAATTAATTTATCATTTCGATATAGATTAAAAATAAATTTTCCATCCTCATTTTTTTCTACTTTAAATGTATCGATACCATTTGTATCTGTAATATCAGATGTAAAAATATTTACTTGTTTTGCGATAGCTTTTGCTGTTGTTGGATGATCACCAGTAATCATAGCTATACGAATTTGTGCTCGACGAGCTTTTAAAACCGCATCAGGTACTTCCAATCGAGATGGATCGAGTAAGGAGAAAAGACCAATAAAACAATAATCATTTGATGGAAATCCATTTAGATCTTCATTTTCTTCGGATACTGATGATCCTTTCCTTGCGTTATATTTCTCCATCATATTATCATATTGTTGCCGAGAAAGTTTTTGTTGACACATAGCCATAACACGATAACCGTTTTCACCTAATTTTTCTTGTCGAGTAAATAATGCATTTTTTACTTCAGAATCTAATGACAAAATTTCGTTATCGTTCGTTTTATATGTTGAACATCGTTGAATAACAATATCAGGTGCACCTTTCAAAATTATTAAAACAGTACGATCTTTTTCTGATATTGAAAAATCTAATGTTTCAAGTTGATTAGCTGAGATCATAAATTTATTTGATGAATTAAATGGTAAAACTTTCAAACGTGGATTGACATTTCGTACTTTATTAATATCAACAGAACATTGATCAACACAAAGATGATAGAGAGCTGTATCAGCTGCATCACCAACAAGTTTTAATTTCAATTTCGTTTCTATTTTATTATGATCGAATTCAACATCTTTTGCTATTTGTTTATCGGCATCGTTACAAAGTGCTGCACCAAGTAATAGATCACGAAATGCTTGTATTCGAATTTCACTTGGTTCATCAGATTTTTCAGCATTGTTGTCCACCAAAGGTATACACTCAGATTCATCACGACTACTGGATGATAATTCTCGTGCTAGCCTATACACACTATCAGATAGACGACGAGCCATTTTAATAGCATCCAATGAAACAGCACGAATTCTTCGAAAGAAAGTATTTTCGACTTCTGCTTTTCGTTGAGGCATGGGAACATCATAAATACAATCAGTATCCCATAATAGATGAGTTACAGTCATTTTATTTTGTGTCAATGTTCCTGTTTTATCAGTAGCAATAACAGATACAGAATTGAATGTTTCAACAATTTGTAAACTTTTGACCAAGACATGTTGTCGATACATTTGTTTGGCGACAATAGTTAGTACTAAACAATAGGAAAAATAGAGTATACAATATAAACTATGTGGTTTCATCTACTACAAATAGTTCTCGATTGACCTTCCTTTCAAGTTAGACTTTGAGACAGAGTGTCGGTGTGAGAAAGGTGTCTGTGGAGTGTGACGAAAGTGGATGTGCGTCTTTCCTTCATCTAAACCTACATTCACACCCTTGTGAGCAATTGTCCAGCTTCCGTATTTAGATTTATGTTAATTTTGGTAAGTATTCTTTCTAGTCTTTCATATCAGAATCATATAGCCTCAAACACTAAGTATCTATTTATTAGTGTTATGATGAAGTGATCAAATTTGTGTGGAACAAACTGTTTTGAATATTGACATTTTTCTTCACTTAACTAACTATATATAATAAATATGATCTTAATATCTTTACCTAATGTGACAGCAGATGGTAATCCCATTGGTAAGAAAGCAACGATTAAACCAACCGTATTAACGATATTATCATTGTACGAAATAAATCCAGGATGATGATGTTTCAACCATTCTCCCCATGTTATCCATAAGACAGCAATACCCGTTAATGTAATAAGTACAACAAATAAAATAAAACGATTCACTTCACGATGTAGACCAGTAATTTCATCTCCTGTACTTCTTCGAGTTAATTTTGACATTTTACCTAATACAGTATTATCACCTGTAGCAATAACAACTGCCTCACCTGTTCCTTGTTCGACCATTGATGAATAAAATCCAATATTTCTTGTTTCCATAAAATTGATACTAGTATATTGAACTGTAATCGAAACTGGTATTGATTCACCTGTTAATTCTGATGTGTTCACCTAAATAGACAATAGAAATCAAGATAATATAAAAACTTGATAAGAAGAAAACAGAAAAAAAGACTAAGTACTTTTAGATTATCACAAGAAATGAAACGACAGTCGGCAGGTAATTTATCACCCATTCGAATGAGAATAATATCACCTGGAATAATTTCATCAGTAAGAATTTGTTGTTCTGTTCCATCTCGTCGAACAGTTGCTAATGTTGGTAATAATTTTGAAAATGATGTAACGATTTTAATTGATTTAATTTCTTGATAAGAATTTAAGATTGAATTCAAAATAATGACTATAAATATTAAAATACCCAATGCTAAATTTGATGGATCTGGATGAATTGCACCAAATGATTTATAAGCTAGAATAGCGATAATGCCAGCAAACCAAAGAATACTATTGAAACCTGCAAATAATTGTTTAAATAAAAGCCAAAAATAATTTGGTGGTTTAGGTGGTGTAAGTTTATTGTCGCCATATTGTGTGCGAGCATCTAGTATGAAATTTGATGCTAAACCTGTCGTTGGATTAGTGTGAAAGCGTTGAAAAAGTTTCTCCAGTGGTATCATATGAACTGTCTCCTGTTCAGGATGAGATTTTTCTGTCGTGGTCCACAACTCCACAGTAGAATCTTGCGACATAGATGATTGATCAGGAGTATTCATATGGATATTCGGATCTCGTTTGTTATCATTTTGAACACTTTGTCTCTCCATTCTGAATGATGAATAGATTAAAAATCAGTATTTATAAGATACCTTTTTGTGAAACACGATCTGAAAGGAGTGTTGAAGTGTATAGGGTAGAAATTTTGGATCCACTCCCCCTCCTCCACAGACCGTAACAGAGAACCCTCGGAGACTATCACAGGCCGTGACAGAGAACTTCCAGAGACCATCACAGGCCATGACAGAGAAACTGTAGTTTTGAAGCATCAAATAAACGGTAAGCTACAAATCTATCCTGTAGAAATGGAACAAAACGATTTCCATTTAATTAGTGACAATAGATCCATCGTGTTTCATATTTTTATTCCCACAAGGGATTGCGCTAACAGCTTTTTTTGTAAGCAATAGAAAGAAAGACTCAAAAGAAAAATATTTTACAAAATGTAATTTTCATAACTTTCCTTTGCTAAATGATAACATTCCACATTGAATATTCTAAACTAACAAAAAAACAATCCAATTTAAATAATCTAAAAATATTAATTTGAAAAGAATCATTTATCTTACATTATGTTTTTATTAAGATCAACTAACACATATTATGAAAATCATCTAATAGTAACACATTTAACATACAGTAGTCGCAAGAAGTTCCGTTATCGAGTAAAAAGTACATAAACTTCAATCCGTTTGCCTGATATTTTTATTACAAATAGAGCTTGGTAAATCATGATCGTAAGCAGCAATCTGAAGTCGATAGGCTTTCATACAAAGGGTTTAGGAAAAAACACTGATTTTTTTCTTTAGGACCCAAGAACGGCTTTTATGACACTTTCCTGGTCTTTCATCTTTTATATACTTTAACCTCGATTATTTTATTAGCAAATAAAGATTTGCATGCCAATATTGTGTCACAGACAGGCTACTTCAATCCGCTGTAACCTTGAGACACGGAAACTTGATTAGAATAGGGTACTGACCAGAGAAAAGCTCAAAGCTAATGGTTAAAAATAGCTGCAGATATCGGTCACTTTTCGATGATTTCCATCAATTCTTATGTGAAGATTATCAAAAGAATATCCTATAAATCAGACAAACTAAAACAGTTTGATATGGAATTTTCGTTGGTGATAGACGCAGCACTGGCCTGTCTAGTAAAGCTAATTCCGATATTTATATATGTACATATGCTAGCATTGCTTTTTTATCTTTTCGTTTAGAAGGGTAACACAGCAAAATATATCACTAAGAATGTTTACAGGAGGATCCCGTTAAATAATCAACTTGACTTTCTTGCGACATTGAGTGTGTTATTTTTCTCATAGTCAATACAAATGGTATCAATCTTCTCAGATCGAATTAGACAGTTAAATCTCATTATAGCTACATGCAACTGACGCAAAATTCAATATTATCTATTCCCAACTGTGTGATGCTATGTAGCAGTGTTCGTATGGAAATTTTTTCGCTTGTTTTCAGCTCTTTTAATTTGAATTATATATTCAATCAAAGCTCTCTCTGTTTCCTTTATCGGATGATATATAGGAGTATGAAAAACTATTGATTGTGTTTTGAAACCAACCATCTATTTTAAATTATAAATCATTCGATACTTCTTTCGAAGCTCAACAAAATGAGACTATCGTATGGACCTTAATTTATCGATACGACACTTCATTCGAACTCACAATGCTCGTAACTACGAAACAAATATTCTTTTTGACTGACGTTTGACTGATTTTGATCAAAATAGTTAGACTTTGAAACGAAAAAAAAAGATATGTTTTGAAGCTAGTATAAACGATTGAGTTGATCTATATTATCTATCACAAAATTCTCTGACGACATTTATTTTCATCTGAAAATTCAGCCCTAGTCTCTCTTAGTCTTACGTGAAAAAATAAACTCAGTCAAAACAGCGTTTTTATTATTTATTCATCTGTTGTTTCGGATTTTCATAGTTTTTTAACGATGTTTAGAAACGATTTTTCACAGTCAAAACGTAAGTTTGGCTGACTCTAGTTTTTGTGGTAACCCTGAGAAAGATCAGACTGAACTTTCAGATTCGAAGGATTTGGTGACAAATATAGATTGATTCAATCTTTTATACTGATTTTAAAGCATCTCTTTTTTTTTTTAGAAAGTCACTATTCTGATTAAAATCAATCAAATATCAGTCGCAAACGACATTTTATTGTACTCACGAGTACTGTGCACTTGAATGAAGTTTAAAGTATTTTGAAGTACTTGAAAGTATTTTAAGGTATTTTAAAGTACTTTACGTGCTTTAAAGTACAAAAGTATGATGCTTCCCCCTTGGTATATCTACCTTGTGTACACAAGCGAAGAATTCCATCTAAACGAATAGAACAAATATTTTCTCATACGATAGAAGAAAGAGATAGCTTTCATTGGATATATGATTCAACTTAAACTAGCTGCAAACAAAAGAAAAAGTTTTCCATACAAATACTGTTGCAAAGCATGATGCACTAGGAGATAGGTAACATCGAGATTTGAAAAAGCTACACGCACGTGCTCTCCTTGATAAAAGGTAAATCATATATAAAAACATTAAGGAAAAAGCAATGCTCACATATTTTCAATCATAACTTCCATTTGTAAGAACGAAAGTATATTCAAACCAATTACAATATGATTAAACGAGAAAAAAAATCAGGTGAGCGCTATGCTTGCATGCATATTCAGGTCCATGTTGTACGTTTTGCTTGAATGAATCGTTGCAGACTATACCATAAAAATGATTGTCGTATGGTAAATAAAAATAAATATCTTGTACAAAAATGAAGATCCATTCAAAATCTTCGTTACTCAAAATCAGAATTATTTTAGTATAAATAGTTACTAGCTTATTATAAATAAGATAAATAGAAATTAATAAAATATCCCATGTACAAAAGCTAAGTTAAGCTACAATTATAGAAGAAAAAAGATGTCGCGAGGAAAAAATATGACACACGAATATTCATATTGTAACATTAAAATATCTTGTTATTGTATCGTAAACATCAAAGTTTTTCAAAAAAACCGACTTCAGCAGACAGAAATTTTATATTTTTATTTCCTCAATAAAGAATATAATTTTCGAAATTGCAACTGATTGAAGTTAAAATTAGAAGCAAAAGACAAAAAAATCTATGCAAATATTTGCACAATGAAAAAACAAAGTGTTGAATTATCTTTGAAACAGAGGATTAATGAAGCTTTGAATATCTTTTTACTCTACGAGTTTCACTACAACACAATACAGCAATGAAAAATTCGATTAAAAGCATAGATTTGTAGAAAATATTTTTTGGTACAAACCTCTTATATTTTCAATCAAAAGTAATCATATCAATTAAGTTATATACCTTAATTATGCAGGACTAAAAAATTTTATCGGAGTCTCAACACCAGATTGGATGTGTATCTTATCAAACGAAAATGTATCAAATAAAACTTAACATAGCACGTTGTTCTAAATTTCATTCTCTATCTACATAGATTTGACGCGCAAAAATCAGCTGTACGTTTAATGAAATCTCCATTTAGACTGTTGTTGGAACTACGGTAAGCTGTTTTACTCATGCGTTATCAACGTATATAACTAAAGTGATATGATCGACTTTGATTTCAAATATAAGAGCTTTGTACAAAAAAAAATGTCCTACAAATCCACACTGCTAAAATAAATTTTTGATCCCTTCTTCAATACGTGAATGAGATCGTACAATGGCGTATACATACAAGACGACTAACTCAATTTTCCAACATTAAAATATCTCATGTAATTTGCAGTACTCTTGCTAATGCTATATTGAACAATAAATTGACTAAGCATTATGCGATAAAAAGTTTTTTATCGCCTTTGTGTTCAAAATTTACAATGTAAATCAAAAAAACATTATTTTTTAAACTCATACTGGAAGAAAAGTTATGATAAAGAATACTCCTTACGTGCAACACAATTTATTCTATTGAATCATGTATTATAAAGGAAATTGCAACTTAGAAAAGGGGTGCTTTAGTTTGAAAAAAACAATTGTTTCGATAATTTTGGAAGGATGAAAACAAGCATGCTACGATCGTATTGTCAGTAAAAATTAAACAAATTAATGGAATGACCTGAAATTTTTCACCAGTCTATTAGAGACTATGGACTGTAATCTGATTAAAACCAAATCATTCTAGCACATCTAGGTTTTGAGATATACACGAAATATATTAAAATTATCTGCTGGTTGGATAATTGTGATGACTATTGTATTTCTAAAAACGTTAAGAGAGTGTTCATTAGAGGAAGAAGAAACCGAGACATTGGTCAATATTTAAATTTTTGGTTTTTTATGTGCATTCGAAATGCCATCGTCTTAAACCACCAAACTCAAATTGTATTTACTGGGGTTATATAGTCCAACATGAGTAAGAAAGATAACAATTTACGAGTCCATAATGGTCGATGCTTGACAGTATATCTACTGGTATTTTTTTAAAGCAACAGGGATCCAGCTGAGTTTTTTATGTGTTATGTAACATTTTATTCTCTACAAAATGGTAAACAAATGCTGAAAGAAAAAGTTAACATTCGGGGCGAAATGGGGTTCACACCTTTCTCGTACATAGTACATTTTGATGGTTTTCCAACAGAAAAAAAAAACACTTTTAGCAGTTTTCATTGCTATGATGAGATTCTAAAGCAAAATAAATTTGACATTCGAAATCAACGTCAAAAAACTACATCGAGTCAAATACATTTTAGAGAATTATTTTTGCTGTGAAAAAATCATCTGTGATTCCCACGACTTTATTTCATTAAAGTTTTGCCTTGTAGTTCCCCACGAATTATTTTTTCGGAGAAAAAAGATTCCACTAAAATGTATTTGATTCGACGTAGTTTTTGGCGCTGATTCCGAATGTCATACCTATTTTGCTTTAGAACTGCGTCGCAGCAATGAAAACAGCTAACAATGTTTTTTTTTTGTATTGAAAAATCATCTAAAATCATTATGTGGGAGAGAGATGTGAACCCCATTTCATCTCGAAGATATACTTTCTTTTTTCAGAATTTTGTTACCATTTTGTAGAGAATAAAAAATTACACAGCTTGGCATCTTTTGATTGCAAAAAACGACAACAAATGTACTGGCAAACATCGACCATTATGAAATTATCACCTTTCTCACTCATGTTGGATTATATAACTCGAGTAAATAGAATTAGGGTTTGGTAGTTTTAGATGTTGGCCATTCTAATACACATAGACAATTAAAACTTTAAATTTTAACCAGTACCTCAGTTTCTTGTTCCTCTCATGGATTAGCTCTAAAAAAACCTATTGACTGTTGATGTATAATATAACTACTATTACTTAATGACCAAGTTTTATCGTGTATTAGAATAATTTGAAAGCTGCAAATTATCGAACATCAGATTTAGTTCACTAATGAAAAAAAAATAATCTAACAATTATATTTCGAATAGAAACGATATTTCGTTCATCTTTCTTAATTCTGACTCGATACCAGTACTCAATATCAATTTATGTGTTAATATTCGTCTTTCATAATATTTTTAAAATTTATTTCAAAAGGAAAATGAATAGTATGCTTGGCAAAAAAACAAAGATACTTTTTCTTTTTCCATTATTTTAACCTTCAATAGTATAAATATATTTATATATATATATGTACATATAACGAGTTATTTAATGTGTTTACAAATATTGTTGTTGTGGCCAATAATAATTTTGTGCAGGTGTTACTGGTGTATAATTATGAGCTAAATTTGAAAATAATTGTTGTGTACTATCATTAAAATAAATATATTGATCACTATCAAATTCTCCTTCTTCAAATATTTGTAAAATAAGATTATAAAATACATCAAGTAAACGTCGAATTGTATCATCAAATAGTTGTTGTCTATTTGGTGTCCATTCAAATAATCGAAAATTATCTGATGAATGATGAGCTAATTTTAATAAATTCGATAATTGTAAATAATGATGTTTTTCTTGTTGTTGTCGTCGTTTATGAAATAATTGTTCTATTTCAGCTAATTTTGATAGATATTGTTTTTTACCTAGTTGTGATAATGTTTCCATATCAATATGTGATGCAATTGGCATTGATAACCACGTATGATTCATATAAAATGTAACAAGTAGAATTTCAAGTAATTTTTGTTCAGTTGGATGTATTGGTGTTGTATGTTGAGATGGTATTGGTCCCCATCTCATACAATTAGTAAATTGCCCATCACCACTAAATGTAAATACTAAACCGATAAGATTTATACGATGTGTACCAAATAATGTTCGTATTAAATCACGATAAACATCAATTGCATTTGGTCCAGAAAATACATGATGAATTTGATGTATAAGTATATCACCTGTTTTCATACGAAACATAGCATCATTTAAAATAAAATCTGTTTGACCATCAACAGAATAAATAAGTAGACCAGCATGTACACTTGATGGATTATATTTATGTGACATAGGTAATATTCTTACTGTATCAATATCAAGAATACTTTGATCAGAATTATTATTACTATTAGGTTCTATCATTGCAAAATTGAGTCCTAATTTTAATAAATAGAAAAATAGTCGAATTTCGAAAGATATATTTTTTTTCGTATTATCATCCTACTGTCTTCTTCTTTTATTTGTATAACCAATGATGTATGCTAAGTGGACAACGTCAAACAACGAAAAAAAAAATTCAGCACAAGAACCAATCCGGAACTATTATCTTTCAGTGTTTTTAGTGTCAATCTCATCAAAGTCGCCATGGTTTGGTGACTACGTTGTTTGATACGTCTCCATAACGTATTATGTTCAAAATTTGGTATCGTCAGCTATGAAATGACCTTGATAAGTCACTAACGACTATTTGTCTCAGAACACCCGCCCAATAGCATGCTGACTACATTGCAACATACACCTGATCTTATGGATATTTAGTATGTATGGAAAGCTCAAGAACTCTGCGTCAGGTCAACCTTCTATCTGAAGTCACAACTAGTCATACTTATATGGAAGGCATTGAGCTATTGAATTCATTGCTAGGTAGCATCCTATATCTCAAGGTAATCGAAAGAGAAGAGTATTTGTTCTTTTTCTTCTTTCAATCTGAGCAAAAATAATTTTATCATTTTCAGGGTAAAATTTTTTCATCCTCTGTACCTTGACTGAGAAAAATTTTCTAATCATTATCTTACCATACACCAATCTGTTTAAGTTTCATAATAAACAAAGCTTGCTTTAAGTCAATTTAGATAAAAATTTCTACACACCTTCTGTAACAATCGTTGCATACATTCTATATTCATTATGATCAGCAAGTGCATTTTCAAATAATTGTAAATTATGCCAAAGACGTAACAGCATTTTCGTGTGTGTGTGTTTTTTTTTTGTTTTATTTAAGAAAAGAAAATATCGCACTGTGGAGATAAATCAAATAGAATGAATGTTTTGCATTACTTTTTACGTTGTTGTTTTTTTTTTTACCTTTTTCTTTTCTTATTCAGTCGTGACAATGACAACATTCATACATAAATAAACATGCAATTATATGCCAAATTATATGTGAAAAGAAAATGAAACGTAGAGATACCCAACAGAGATTACAAAAAGAAAAATGAAAGAAGAAAAAAAAACTGATGAGTACTAAAGCAGAATACAACATAAAATTTGTCATATTAAAGAAAAGAAAAAAACCGAATTGTTTTATATTGTTTATTTTTGAGACAATTGCACTGCATAAAATAAAATAAATATGAATACATATATATATGTGTGTGCATGGAAAAAAAAAGAAAAAAATAACTTCTGTTTTTATTTTAAATATTAATAATAATGAAGAAGAATAAAATAGTTGTTATTATAACACACATAAAACATTTTAAGTGCATATGAGTGCGATGTCTCTAAAGAAAAATGAAAGTCATAAATTGATTTGAATACATAGATTTATATATAATACAAACCTATCTGAATATCACTTTTTCAATGTTAAAACCAAAACGAGCACAATAATGGCAATAACAATGAGCAAAATTGTAACCAATATGATTTTTTTACGTCGAGCAGAACTCTTTAAATTTAAAAAATAATAAAAAAGATTATAAATGCAAAATATAAATTAAAAAAATTTTTTTTTATTTTTGAAAGAAAAATCAACCTGATGAGTCATAGCTTTTGTTAAATGTTGATTGCCATGTGTTATATTCACTTCCGTATTGATTATATGTTCATCAATAGAGTCTAGAAACATGCAGTGAAGTTTTAGTTTACATGCATTATTATTTAATTAATTATTATTGTTTTTTTTTTGTTTCTATGATCCTTTCAAAAAAAACAGACTATTAATTAATGAAGTTGATCTGTATATGTTCAAAAAATTTAAGCAATTAGCAGCAGCGATATGAAATAATAAAACACCTGAGTAACTACAGCCTGTGCAACGTGTTGAGTGGCCTGCTGTGTGTATTGGACGGTTGTTTCAACATGATTTTGGATAGTATCTTAAAATATTTTTTTTCTTCTTTTAAGCTCTTAGTTCTTGTCATATTTATCTTTCTTTTATTTAATGTAAATCAACTTACCTATAACAGCGCCTTGTTCATGCACGAGTTTAGCAACATCTTTGAATAATTCATTTACTTCAATAATGTTCGTCTAAATGATAAAAGCATTGTTTTAGTAAAGCTTTTTTGGTTACTATGTAGAATTTTAAAAGGATTGAAATAGGATGATTGACTCGTTTAATAAGATATCTAATTAAGATTTGGTCCACAAAGTCTATTGTCATATAACACGATCTAAAACAGGAGTGTTGAAGTATATTATAGGATTGAAATTTGCATCCACTCCAGACACTGCCCAAAAACCATAACAAATTATGACAGACATTGTTAATACACGATCATAAGTAGTATATCAATAACGGCTTGTTACAATATATCAACTACTTTCTTATTCTATTTCCGAAGGGGGTTAAATAAAAGCAAGCAGAAGAAATTTATCTCAAGACGAATAGAATAAAGCAGTCTTCGTGTAACTGACAACAACAGCTACATAGTGTTTCATATTTTAATCCCACAAAGAACGCACGAACAGCTTTTTTTTTTGTTCAAAGGACGAAATTTAATTCTGATATGAAATACAAAAAAAAAAATTATTTGAAATTTAAGATTTAATAGAAACAGATTTGATGCTCAATAGAAATCCATTAATTTATGATATGTTCATCCCATACGAAGTTATGATACTGTTTTAATATAACAACAATTAACTTTGTATGTATGGCATAATTTTGAATCATTTTAAAATATTCAAATTTGTTTTTACCTCAAGTTGACGTAATTGTTCATCACGTTCTCTTAATGATCTCATATCAACTTCTTGTTCAATAGGTAAAACAGCTTGTCTTTGAAGTTGATCATATGTTGGTGTTGAAACAAAATCATCAGCAAATGGTGAATCTGACATTCCATGTTGACGAAATGAAATAGCTCGCGCACGATCAAGACTTTCTTTTTCTCTTCGTGCACCAATACGTTGTGCCTCTTGAAAACGAGTTAATGTTGCTAAATATTGTTTTGGTAAATTGTCAGTCAACGTTTTTTTACGTCTCTAAAAATAGATGGTTTTTGTTTTAAATAAATATTCATATTACATTGTTTTTATTTTAATCAAACCTGATCAGCTTCTGTTAATACACGTGTATTATTAAGTTCTTGCAGTGCACCATTCGTTTGTTGCATTAAAAATTTTGTTTCATTTTGAAGACGATGACTAAAATAAAAATAAAAAAACAATGTTGAAATTTACATATATTTATTTCTTTGACCTACTAGCGTTCACGTAATGGTTCACTATCTTCTGGTGTACCTAATTTTTGGACGAGTTTTTCAAGATCCGAAACTATAAGAAATAAATAATAAATAGAAAAAAAAAGCAAATGTAATCATGAATTCAACATACCATTAGTACTAATCTTTGTTAGATTAGTTGAAAGACCATTATGTAAACGTTGAAAATCGCTTGCACTTGTCACTAAATTAAACAGAAAAATAATAATTTAAAAATAAAAAAAAATGAATTTTTGTTTACTTCTTGTTGACCACGTATCAATACAATCGTCGATCTAGAATAGAAATAAATATTTACTAAAAAATATCATTAATTGTTTTATTGTTAGTTAGTCATATTCTATGTTTGAGTATATGGCAAGATGAAAACAAAAAAAATACACACCATAAAATAATAAAAGGAAAGCAAACCGAAAAAAAAAACGAAGCGATTTAGAGAAGCAGAAAATCATGAATGCTCGTATAATTTATGCAATGATTCACTCTTGTTGTATTTCATTATGATATTCTCACTTTTAATAATTCGTCATCGGTTGAATTGTACATAATTTTCCTCCTAAAAAATCATTCAGTGTATCTTTTTTACTACAAATACTAGCAGGTACAACAAAACAAAAACAAAAAAAGCTTCTCGACTCATCGATTGTATTGAGATACTGACTTTATCTCATTACACCCACCCAATAATGTATGACTCACTAGAATTTGTAAATAAAATTTTGATTTTTATTAGCCAATGTTAGTCGTTATTGTAAAAGTGATCTATTGTTGATGTGTTCTGTTTTTTTTGCCAATGGCTCATGTAAATAATTATTTTTAGAGAGGAGCCACAAGTTAAATTTCTATTATAGACATTTTTTCGAAAAAATTCTTGAATACTATTAAACAGAAAACATTTTTAAAAAAATTATATCCAAATAATATTTTGGACATTTAAAAAATCTCAGACAATGAATGGCATCTCTCATATAAATGGCTCATTTCAAGTATTGAGTACTAAAAAAGATGCCGCTGCTTTTTTATTTTTTGTAATTATCCAGGTTTTATCATGGATGAAGAAACTAATTCTTTTTCTCGTTAGAAACAAAATATAAACAAAAAAAAAATAAACCAATCAAAAATCAGTCGAAGAATCTTCATCACGTTATTACGTCTCAAACAAAATAATTTTACTAATAAATGGATACAGGTGACTTAAATTTACCAGCATATAAATATCAACTTGAACAAGTAAATATTATTTTTTTTTTTGAAATTTAACATCTAATTTATTTATTTTTTTAAGGTAGAATTAGCATTGAAAGCTAATCCGAATGATCCAGAATTACTTAAACTTAAAGAAGATCTTGAAGAAGTTATTAAATTAACTGCTGATTTACTTGGTTATGATCCATCAATATTAAATTCTAATGATCCAACAACATCATCAGCGTTATATTCTAATGAAACAACGTATAATTCTGCTTCATCACAATCAAATAATCAAGTAACATCATCATCAACACGTTCAGCTATTAAATGGAAAACAGGTGATCGTTGTTTAGCACCATGGAATGAAGATGGAAAGTATGTTAAACGAATGAAGAATAGTTTAAGTTTTTATCTATATAATTTTAATATGAAAAAACTTTCTAATCAATCATATGAAAGTAAAAGTTAAAAATTTTGATCAAGATTATGTGAAGACGATTCATTGTACAGAAAATTTTCTCATTTGAAATTCCAAAATCTTTTAATCTTATTAAATCATACTTGTAGATTCATCGTTGAAAATCAACGAATAGTTAGTTTTTCGATGGAACATAAATTCTTCAGTCTAAATTTTATGTGAACTTCAAGACGATGCTGATAACGGGTGATCGAAAAGTAATTTAATAAAATATTCATTCATTTTTCAGTTTCTTAAAAGTATCTACAGAAATTAAATATCTTCAGTTCACATGAATGTTTCATTCACGAGTTATTGAATACCCAAATATTAGTCATATCTGATGAAGAATCTTTTTGAAAATTTAACATCTTGTGAAGGAGACATTTTTTTGAACTAAAAATTGCAGAACATTCTATCTACAACTAGGCCTGTCTATAAATTAAATTCCCAGTAAAATGATTATAACTCTCAGGGAAACAGCTAAGCGCACTCATCCTTTGGTGATTTTTTATATATTACTCAGGTCTATCTTATATATAGAGTCCGAACTCAAAAATGATTTATTTATTAATTAGAACAATTCCCTCATAAGCTCGACCATTCCTGAATGATTGATCTGAAATTCTTGATTCTTATATTACTTTGTAGAGAATAATCTCGTCTTTAATTCTATGTGAGAAATGTCAATTTTTCTGTTCAAACAATATTTTCAAATTTCTGTAGTCTTCTTTAAAATACTAAAAATGATTGAACATTTTATCAAATTACTTTTTGATCATCTATTATAGTAAACATAATCTTTTCAATTTAGATATTATGAATGTACAATTGATGATGTACTTGATGATGGTACATGTACAATTGTTTTTGATGGATTTGATTCAATACCGTTAACTGTTGTTCGCGTAAGTTAATAATATGAAAAAAGAATTGATTTGATTGTATTTTTTTTTTTGTTTTTCTAGGCATCGAAATTAAGACCATTTGATCGAACACGTTCCGATTTCAATGGAATAAAAGCGGCTACTAATCGAGCTAAAACAAAGTAAGGAATGCTTTGAAAAAAACAACTCAAGAATTGATTGATTGTTTATAATAGGCGTGAATTAGAACAACGTTTACGTGAACTTAAACATCGAAAGAAAGAAAAAAAAATAGCAAAATTAAAAGAATTTGAAGAAGAACGTGAAAAAGATAAAAAACGGTGGACTGATTTTAATTCTAAAGTAAAAATATGATCTTTATTTTTTTCGATTTATTTATTTTTTTTATATTTATCTATTCTAGTTAACTAGTCGAACATGGAAAGGTGTTGTTTCAAAATCGATGGTTAAAACAGATAAAAAAACTGAACAATTACGCGGTACATCAATTGGAAATTTAATATCACATTATAAACCAGCTAATCCACGACCTTAAATTTTATTTATATATATACTGTTTTTCTGTTTTTTTTTCTGTTTCATTATTATCATCTTCTATATAAGAATAATATTTCTATGCTGTTTTAGATTTTCTTGTTTCTTGGATATTTATGTAAAGAAAAGAAAACACCTAGATGCAGAGTACTCGTTTGTTCATTACTGCACAACGTTTTTCATCAACTTGGAAAATAAATTATTCATTGAAACGATATATTACAACATTGAATGCAACAAATATTCATAGAACAAATTTGAATCTCAATAAGTATGCTTTACAGAATATTGGAATATAAAAAACAAAGCCAAGCAACATTTTTTATTATTCTAGTTCATCTCTATCTCTAGTCGATTCGAATCGTTCATTATGCATGAATGCTTGGTTATTATCATTATCACGAAATGATATAGCTACTATTCGACAACATCAATCTATTCGATATGCTTCATCCGACAGTTTGCCATCGCATAAAAAAATTGCTCTACCAGCATTGTCACCTACTATGGAATCGGGTACATTACGATCATGGGCAAAACAAGAAGGCGACAAAATATCTGAAGGTATTTCAAGCAATTATAATAAAATATATGAAATTTAACTTTTCTTTTTTAGGTGATATATTGGCTGAAATTGAAACTGATAAAGCAACATTAGGATTTGAATCTATTGATGAAGGATATCTTGCAAAAATTATTATACCTGCTGGTAGTAAAGATATACCTGTTGGAAAAGTGAGATGCAATAAAATTTCATCTTTTTTTTTCTTATTTAAATAATCAATTATTATCCAATATTTAAGCTATGTGCTGTTATTGTTGAAAACCAAGAAGATATAGCTGCATTTAAAGATTATAAAGGTGAAGATGCTGGTACAGCAGCAGAAAAGAAATCTTCAGATGAACAAACAACTTCACCAAAAAAAACTGAAAAAAAAGAAAAAGAAAAAGAATCAACAAAACCAAGTGATTCTACTAGTAAAACAGAACAACAAACAACATCGACTACGAAAACAAAAACAACAACAACTAGTAGTTCAAAAAAAGATGGTCAAGTTTTTGCATCCCCTTTTGCTCGAAAACTTGCTGAAGAAAAAGGTGTCGATTTAGAAGTAAAGATTTATTTACTGGTTCAATATTATATTGATTTAACATAATATATCATTTAGTTAGTTCAAGGTACAGGTCCAAATGGTCGAGTTATTGCTGAAGATATTGAAAAATTTATCAAAGAAGGTGGTGCTAAAGTTGCTGCCAAAAAAGAAAAAGATAAACAAGCAGTTCCAACAAAAGCAGCTAAAAAAGAAACAGCAGCGCGCGCTGGTGGTTATGATGAACAACAAGTATCAGAATTACGAGCTGTAAGTAATGTAGAAAACATATATTAATCGAAAGTATTATTTACACGATATTTTCATTTTATATTTCTGATCGATGATGATTAGTGTTTTATCTAGACAGAGAATATGTAGTACAAGAGCCACAAATTATCAGTAGGGCTAATTCAATCTTCGGAGAGGTGTCGCACAGTGGGCAACTTTCGTGCTCAGAAAAAAATTTTTATCGTTCAGAAGTGATCATACATCATTTAAAAAATCATCTTTAAGAAAGAAAAAAATTCTTTTTTTTTAGAAAAAGTTTTCGCAAAAAATTTCCGATGGTGGATCCTTGCGCATTTTTTTGAAAAAATTTTTATGTTAGAAAATATAGTCCGACGCAGTTTCACACGCTAATTGTAAATATTGCCTTCGTGTTCCGCTATGATATTATTTTAATAACAAACAAGAGGTTTGAGAATAAAAAACTACAGTTTTTTTTCGAACCAATAACTCAGTCCATGTTAAATGGCCATATCCGACTCAAGATCTTATGTGAAGGGATATTAGCTGATTTTAACGTTTACAAGATCACGGACGCCAACTTTAAGGAAAGTTTTTAGCATAACGGTTAACAACCTTTTTTCAAAAAAGCCACTCTTTATTATGTATGGTTAAATGCCGGGCAATTAGATGATTCCAAATATTACTTTGATTAAGCACCAAAATGATGCACTGCTTTCAAAAGTTGAGATTTGAGGATAAAACCCTCGGTTTTAGCGAGGCTCATAGCTCCGACTGTGCTCATCGGTGCGGTGTGGCGCTATTGCCAACAATGAACCAAACAGGAGAGAATAACTCGCAAAAGTTTGAGAACAATCAGACTTAAATCATTTTGCGCGTTTACAAAATACAATATCACCGATTTTTCGAGCGACATTCGGTTCAGTAATCACTGGTTTTTTTTGTATTCCATGTCTAGTTCAATTGAAATGATTTTTTTATCCAATGAAGTTTATAAGCTAATGCTTAGTTGCAGCCTATTTTTCATTTTAAAATATTGCCATAACTTGATGATAGAAATGATTTATGAAGAATTTTTTTGTAATGAACTTTGTCAACATTTGACTTGACTTGTGAAGATCTTATTTTAGAGTATGATATTCTAACCATAGATGTGTTTATTTCAAATATTTAAACTTTGGCAATGTTAACTCTCTGTCATGTGCGTCGTCCTCTCGTCCTCCACATTAGATAAAACACTTTATGAAATTCTCAAAAATTCGTTAAAATTGAAATTGATTATCCAACTATGAAAAATTATTCAATTTGATTCCAAAAAACTACAATCACATCTCATCTCCGTTTCTAATCGAATTTCTTCGTGTTGGAATTTTAGTAGAAACTTTGTTTTTTATTTTATAGGAAAATGCTCGTCGTGTAGTTGAATCCAAGAGTACAATACCTCATTATTATTTAGCTATTGATGTTGATGTAAATGAAATTCTTAAGTATGTTTGTATTTAAAATTTATTTTATTTCTATTCAATTATTTCTTAGATTACGTGAAAAACTTAATGATATGTTAACATCGAAATCCAAAGATCCTAAAGATAAATCACGTGGTATTACAATAAATGATTTTATTATAAAAGCAGCTGCACTTGCATGTAAAAAACGACCTGAAGCAAACAGTATTTGGATGGAAAAATCTATTCGACAGTAAAATTCTTTGACTTTTATTTTTCTTAATGTATTCATTTTTTTTTCAATATCTATTAGATACGAAACAGTGGATATTAATGTAGCAATAAATACAGATGCTGGCGTACTTTTAACACCTATTTTATATAATGTTGATCAAAAGGTGAGATTGTATATGTAGATATAAGTAATTTTAGGGAAAACGAAACATTTTCAGCAGGATCAACGTACTTTTTTGTGATAACTCGTCTCCATAAAAGGTTGTAGAACTGAGGTTTTTCTTTCGGGTACCTAAAGCAACTCAATATGTACACAACATATAAAAATTAGCTCTCGAAAGATTGAAAATTCAGAAATAAATACATTACAAATCTGAAAAGTCACATCACTAATAAATGAATTCGTTCCAATATGAAATAATTTCTATTTGATTTAGGGTCTTTCAACAATTAATCAAGAATTATCACAATTAAGTAAAAAAGCAAATGATGGAAACTTAAGTGATAATGAACTTGAAGTAAATCAAAACAAAAAATACATTGAATATTCTATAAATATTACATGATATAAATTTTAGATGGGAACATTCACAGTTTCTAATTTAGGAATGTATGGTGTAACTAATTTTAGTGCTGTTATTTATCCTCAACAAGTAAGTTTTTAAATTTTATTTAAAAAAAACAAAAACAAAATCTATTGTTATCTTCAAATTTTTTTAGTCAGCTATTTTAGCTATTGGTGGTATTGAGACAAAAATTATACCCGCTCAAGATTCGCCAAAAGGGTAAATATTTATTTTTTTTCATGTTACTTACAAGAAGATTTCTCCAACTGATAAATTGCTATTGAGTCGAGACTATGTAGATTCAAATGAGCTATGAATATCATGAAAAAGACTTTGTACTCTTAGCTTATTGCTACGAAGATACTGCACTTTTACGGTATTTTTTAAATAAATATTATAGCAATAGAAAAAAATGATTTTTGAATTTCGAGTTGAAACTTTGCATCGAAGCCACTAGTTTATTACGAAAGCTTTTGATCTTTTGATTTGTTTCTATCCTAAAATACAAACATAAAGTCTGTTGGTTTTTATGAACGATGTAAAAAGCACACTATGAACCGTAGTCGTATCTTAGGATAGGAATAGTGACAACATCTAAAACATTTATGTCAACGTCTTTTCAAGTGAAAATTCGAAAATCAGCTTTGCTGGTGTTCCTTATGTGGATCACAGCATTCATTTAAAAAATATCGTACAAGTGTAGTATTTATGCAGCAATAAGCTAATGAAAGAACTACCCGAGCTGATATCCACTGTTACAGTGCATTCTTACAACATATACCTCAATCCTCTTTATTCTCTATTTTTTGATATTTTCATTTCTGCTATTTCGTTTCTGTTGCTTTTCTTTGACCTTGATTAACCTTTGTATTCCATCCTATTTGTCCTTGATTTTCATATGCGTATATAAACGTTTATGTTCTCAAAGAATAAATAGAGAGAGAACAAAACACATCTTAACTATGCCCGTCACTCTTCATGAGCGCGAATCCTAACAGCTGCTGTTTGAGCTCATATTAGGTTCACAAGTAGGTCGACTAGAAAAATCCTAAAAGAATTCGTGTCCAACAATCTCTGAAGCCGAGTTATGACTTTGTTATTCAATTTTCGATCCAGTTTTAGATATTCCCTGAAAAATATAATAATCGTATTTCGATTTGAAATTTCGTCCATAAATATGTAGAATATCCTGAAAATTTCAGCCGAAAACAATGTTTCTTTGTCGAGATAGTGAATTTCCAAAAAGTGGTTGTTGGGCACGAACCCTTGTAGGATTTTTCTAATTGACCTCCTTGTGAAGTCAATATGAGCTTAAACGGCCGGTTTCATCGCAAGCGTACGAACTCTTTTCATGGTATTCATCGCTTATTTGAATATACATAATCTCAACTCAAAAGTGATTTATCTGTTGGAGAACTTCACTTTGTAATTATTATTCCTTTTTTTTTCTGTGATAGTTTTCGTCAATCATCTATTCTTAATGTAACATTATCATGCGATCATCGTGTTATTGATGGTGCCATCGGTGCACAATGGTTACAAGAATTTAAACAGCTTCTTGAAAACCCAGGGTCAATGATTTTATAAACATTACTATGTTAAATTTTATGCCTTTGGTCACTCATATACTTTTTATTTATGATCATTAATAGCCTAGTAGTTTTTTCTGTTATGTCTATCGTATTGTGTTTGTTTATTTTAGTAAAGAATCACATAATAACTAGTCTTGTTTTTTTTTTGAGTAGTTTTTATTCTCATCGAGGTTTTAAGGTAATGAAGAATCTGGTTTGTGAATTTCTGATAGGTTCCTGCCGGAAATGGCCTATGTTTCTTGACCTAGCAAGCATTGACATAGTTTCTGATTATTCAATATAGAAAAATAATAAAATTTTTCGGATAATGTTTATATTGAAAAAAAAATTCATTTTTCTTAAAATTTTTTTATTTTTGTAGAAATAAAAATATTATTTAAAATTTTTGAATGGCTGCATATAATCTCTCAAATAGAGTTTATTCAAAAATACGTCCATTAATAAGTGCTAGTATGGACGCACGATATATGTTAACACGTAATTATCATGAAAAAGTGATTGATCATTATGAAAATCCACGTAATGTTGGTTCATTTGATAAATCAGATGCAAATATTGGTACTGGTCTTGTCGGAGCACCAGCTTGTGGTGATGTCATGAAATTACAAGTGAGATTTTATTCTATTTCAATTATTAGATTCATTGTTGTTTTTTCTTTTTGATTTAATAGATTAAAGTAGATGAGAATGGAAAAATAGTTGATGCAAAATTTAAAACATTTGGTTGTGGTTCAGCTATTGCTTCGTCTTCATTAGCAACAGAATGGATTAAAGGAAAATCAGTAAATGAAGCAAATTCGATAAAAAATCAAGATATTGCAAAAGAATTATGTTTACCACCTGTTAAACTTCATTGTTCAAGTAAAAAAAAGTCTTTTGTTTATAGAGAACTTTAATAATAATGTTATTGTTTTTTTATTTAGTGCTTGCTGAAGACGCAATCAAAGCAGCAATCATTGATTATAATACAAAGAAAAATAAAGAACAAAAATCAAATTAATTATCAATGATATAAATAAAAGACGTACAAAAAGGACTAAACATTTCCTTTAATTTTTTGTACAGAGATTTGTTTATTTGACTTTTTTTTTGTTCTCGTTGATATTTAATCCAGCGATAAACTTATTACTTAATTTTGAATTCTTTTACGATATTTTGTCTATTAAAACGTTAGTGATAGTTTAATAGACAATAATGTAGTGTCCACATATCGGCTCTATTTTTGTTTAGCAATAAACGAGAGTTTCCCAAGTATTAATCAAAAATATTTTCTAAATTCTTTTCTTAATTTAGATAAAAATGCTTATATCAACTTCCATTAAAAGATTAATTATGCAAATTTTAAAATTCATCTATGCTAACCATATACTTAAGATAATTATGATAGAAATTAAAAAACGTAATTTCTCATTAAGCCTACGTTTATGAATTACTTTTAATAGGAAACTATGTAGTAGATTAATGAAATGAGTTTTTTTCCAATAGAACTAAATAATACTTTCATCGTAGAAGTTCAGTAGTAATGAGAACAGATTGTTAGACTAATTGAATAAATCGCTAAAGACAAATGAAAATTTTTCAAGATGAGAGATTCACCAGAGGTGCCGAGTCTATAGCTAAAACGAAAAATTTTCTTCACTGTCAAAGTAAACGAAATAGTATTTTTTTTAAAATATATATATTAAAAAAAACGAGAGAGAAACAAGGCTACTACTGTTGATGAAGTTCATACAAAATTTTAGAAACATATCAGTTACACAATGCCAAAGGACAAGTGACATTAGATTTAGTACATTGTGATATGTTAATTCTATATCCACACAACAATGATATTAAACCATCTCGTCGGAACCATAAAAAGAATGGGATAGTGTTAATTAATGAAAGCATCTTATTAAAAAAGAGAAGAGAGCTTTGTTTTCTTTCGTGTTGTTTTTCACAAATAAATAGAGTATTAGCTGAAGTTAATAATACACATACAAAATAATACTATGTAAAAAATAAATTAGTTTCACTAATCATCAAATAACACTGCTAGTCTTCATGTTTGATCATTTCAGAAACAGTTTATCACAAAATAAACCAAGGTTTAAAATTTTTCATGTAGACAACAATTTCCCTAAAATTTTCCCGTACGCCTGTTGGCACCGGTGGGTCGATTCTGCAGACCGGAGTCGCTCCCACTGCTTGGAATCCTCCTAAATTCAATTTTATTCAGTGTTTTATCTAGCGTGGGAATAGCGATCCTCCGAAGACTTTTGGTTCTTGTACTACATATTATATGTCTATGCTTCCCAAAAATAGGTATATGCCCTCCACAACAGAAAATCTGGATAAAACACTGGTCATATTCCTAATGAATTACAGTAAAACTTCACATAGTGATAGTGGACACTGCCCATAATGGAGAATACTTTTGAAAAGTCTCAACGGTGTTCGTGACAAGGTGATTTTATTATATTTTAACAATTATTAATTTTTTCTCTTCATTAAGATTCTTCACTATTAAGAAAATGCGACTAGTCCTTCCTTTTCGAAAAGATCTAGCCGCCTTATAGTGAACACTTTTGAAGAATGCGAAGGGTGTTCATGATAGAGAGGTTATACTGTATTCGATTTATTTTCTTAATAAATACTGAATTTAGTGATAAGAACATGAGTATAAACATCAATTCAAGTTGATTTAAAGATTTATAGTTTTCGTTTACTGACTACTATCTCAGTGTAGTTAGTACACACTGACTACATCGATCACTGGAACAGACCGCTACAAAATGAGCGTGTTTTAATAGAGTCGGTATCTTAATGTTGCAGTGAACACATGTGTCAGTGGCTCAGTACTCAATATTTACACCAACACTGCACAATCCTTAGATTGTTTTGAATAATTCTTCAAATAATCGTTTTATTTTTTAGATATGCGTGTGACAGAAAAACATCTTCGTGATGAAGTAACAAATCGTTGTATAGAATTTCTGGATATTGCTATTAATTTTATTCTCTATATTGAACAAATTTATTCCAATGGTTTGATAAATATTTCTTTTCTATATAATATCTTTCTTTCTTTTTTTTTAAATATTCATATAGATATATTTGAAAAACGTTTAAAATATAATTTAATTGTTTATGAATGTCATGACATTGAAATACAAAATTATATATCAGATTTTCTTAATCAAATAAAATCTTTACTTCATAAACAATTAATTGATCAAATAGGTTTTGTTATAACAACGAATAATGAAAATGAAATTCTTCGTCGATATATTATTGAATTACATCCTATTATTGAACATTCATCAAATACAATTCATACAAATGGAAATTATTTATTTGCTGAACTTGATTCAATCTTTTCAACATGTCTTATTGAATTAATGCGTCAAATTCCTATTAGTCCATTAACAATATCAACAGAAAATGATGACGATGATGACGATGATAATGATCAAATTCGTTGGAAATTACAAATACGTTTATGTCATCAAAGGAATAGTAAATTTGAAGTTGAAGAAACATTTTATGAACAATTTAAATTAATTGATAATTGTTTATTATCATTAAAACAAATTAAATCTGTTCATTCTCAAAGACTTAATATTCAAATAATGTGTCAAGATAAAAAAGCAACATAAATTTACGATTCTTTTATTTTAATAGAAAAAAAAGAGAGAAAGATATTTATCTGAGAACGAAAATTTTTCATTGTTTTTTTTGTTTAAACATGAAAATCTGTTGATTCAAGTTTTATATTTGATGATGATGATGATGATGATGATGAAATCCATAAATCATTTGTTTCTTCTTGTTGCTGTTGTACTCGATTTAATGGTGCTATACGATCAAGATCAATTGTTAAATATCGTTTATAATCCGATGAATTTAATAAATCAAAACATTGTTCAGATAAACGATATTTTTCACCAATATCAAGTGTACCTAATGTTTGAATATAACGATCATAATCAACACCAAAACGATTTAAACGTTCTATAAGATCTTTATCACGTATTTCATTATTATTTATTTCATTGTCTTTTAATATAGGTGCACATTTAACAATAAGATCAACACGTCGTCGTGTACCATCAACCATTTGTACACCTTGTCGTACAATAATAATAAGTTGATATTTTTTTAATTCTTCAATAACACAATCAAGATATGCAGCATTACGTTTTAATTTTGAATTTGAATAAACTGATGTACGTGTAAATGCAACAAATGGAAAAAGTAAAAGTTCATGAGCAAGTTCTAAAGATTTTAAATATGATGAATCGATCATTGTTTTTAAACGTTTTGATGGTGATGATGGTGACATTGATTGAGGAGGATATGTTGAAGATGATTGTATTAACCATGGATAATCACAAGTTGATGATTGATTTAGAGATGATGAAAAACTACAACAGAGAATAATATAGAACTGAACAAAAGTAGTTGTCTTGCATGCGTTGCAGCTATGATTTATACATGTTCTTTTCCTTTTGAAAAACGTATTGAGTGAAAGTATACGATCAAAAGTTTATTTTGCTATTTCACAAGTCACTACTGCTTTTCTTCTAGCCCCTTAAGAGCAGTTCCATATGATAACAACAAAGAAGTCTATGGTAGGGAGCAGCGGGCCCCCGTTTTTGTGGACCCGGTCTCAAAAAGACTAAAACTTTCGACTCGAACCCGATCGGACTCAGCCAGGCCCAAACTTGAGGTTTTTTCCATTAATACCTGGCACGCTTTATGTACATGAACAAATAAAGGATCAAGGTTTTAGTTATTTATTCTCTACTCGCAAAAAAAAAACCTCAACATAATGTTATATCTTGTTGCTATATTTCTCATCTGGGAAGCAGCGGGTCCACAAAAACGTGTAAGTGAACTCGACAAAAAATCAAAAGGTTGGACCGAAACTCGAAAAAATAAAATCATGGATCCGGATTCAGCCGGGTCTGAGAGGACTTGCAGCTCTCTAGTCAATGATCTTTTTTTTAATTTAAAACTGAATTTTAGAAAAAAAAGCCACCTGCCTATTAGAAACGGCTGGAGTCTAACAAAGACACTCAATCTCTTCATTATGATTGTAAGTGAATATTCCGAATTACACAACAAGTATATTTCACGCAACGATTATTAATTCTTATTCAATGCTCATTATTAGTTTTGCGCACTGTGTCGAATTATTATGAACTCTGCAAGACACGTACTTCCAACGGTATGCAGTATTCAACTATATCTCAAATTATATAGATATACGTCTTCTTTTTTTAAGCAGTGGAAGGTTTTTACGTGTATCTCATAGTGATTTAGTATTAGCATCGGTATATATGTGTATACTATGAGATATATGTAATGACTTCATTTTCAGTTTGAAAATCGATAGCAATTATTTTTTTGAAGTTCAGATTGACATTAAATAGACTGTGGTATAGAGAAAGATGATGTCTAAATCATAACTCCAGTACATGTGAACCAATGAAGGACGAGTTAATGCTGGCGATTAGGGTATATTTTTACACGTATGCATTTAGAATATCAACTTAATATTATAAAGAATACTAGAGCTTCACGAGTGATGGTGGATCAAAATGAAAGAATCAAGATTAATCTGCAGGTAAAGAATACTCTACAAAAGATAGTCTAGAAAAACTTTGTACTCTCAAAAATTATGTATTATACCATGGTAGACATTTCATTAAAAAAGAATCGAATCTTATTCTATGTAAATATCTACTTATAAGTTCATTGTTTTAATATTGAGTCAAAATTACATACTCGTGATTCGATGTTCCAGTACTCAATGTCGGTTCAAACATAATTTCAAATTGTTTTATACTAGTATTCACAAAATAAATTGCTGATTGAACAATAGTTAAATTAATATAAATTCTTTTTGTTACTGTTGTACCTCTTGTTTGTTCAATAATTCGGATACAATTATCAAAAAATATCTTATCTGCTTGGCCAAATGTATGAAATGTTCGTTTATAGGCAATTAAAGTTTCAATAGCCATTTCAATAATACGTAATGATGCTGATATACGTATAACATGTTCTTGTGCAGATAAATAGCGTGATGCCATCCATGGATGGCTATCCTCAAATGATGTTGCTTTCAGAAGAAAAATAAATATAGAAATATTATATTATTTTTATTTTTATCATAGATATACATACCTTTCAATGAAAGTCCATCAAGATAATCACACATAGCTTGATTTGCTTGTGGTTCATCAAAATGAAAATCAATTACATTGGAACAAAGACAATTAATTACTATAATCCATTGCTCAAGTGATGGATATCGATTTGGATCAAATACTTTTAATCGTCGACAAAATAAATGTGCTTTACTTGCTATAAATATCATTAACCAATCTGTACTATTATTTAATGTAATTTTTTTATTATTAAATTTAGTGTTAAGTAATTGTTGAATATAATATCCATTACTTGTACCCATAATTGACGAAGGTTGTTGTCGTTGAATATGTACATTAGTTTTATGTTCATCAAATTTATCTGATAAACAAAAGCCAATAGGTGTTTGTGTTAAATCATCTGATCGACAAAATATATTTGAAATAAATGCATTTCGATTATCGAATTGTTTTCCTGTTTGACGAATACATTGAACATTATTCATTGCTTGTTTAATATGTTCAACAAGTGATGATCGTTCGTAACCTAAATAAAAAATTTTAGACAAACTTACTCTATGAAAAATTTCATTTTTCATAATATTTTTGGAAGTTCGTCTAGATCGAGAAGATCTCATAAAGAACAAAAAAAAAAGAAACATCAATGAATATTGTTTACATATTCTCACTATAATTACTTTTTTATGCTTTTCCTTGATTGTAACTATTTTTACTCCATTTAAGGAAGTAGTATTAAAATGCTAGAAAAGTAATTATCATCATAAATCATATTGTATGCTATAGAGCTCAAATATATTATTTTAGTCTTTTATTTAACTATTTGATAAGTTCAGTTCTTTAGGCTGCACTTATAAATAATAATGAAAAAACAAAAATGATCTAAATCCTTTTATAATTTTTTTTCTAGAGACAATCAACGTAATAGTTAACATTCTGTTAATTTTATTCTTTTGTTTTCAAGTTATTTTTCTCAATACATTAATCTGAAAAAGATTATCATATGAAGATCGAATTTTGTTTATAATTTAAGGCATATCTATTTTCACTTGTTTTACCTGTTCGAGCAACTAATAATAAATGAAGATTGAGTTTATGTCTTAGTTGATTATCAGCATAAACAAAAGATGTTGATGTTAAATAGTGTGATGTTAAACCGAGTAAATGGACAAATAGACTAACATAATCATACATATAAAAGTCGCTCAATATATGTATTAATTCAAATGTATTTGGTGATAAAATTCGACGTAAATCAATTTGATAAGATTCATTTAGAACAAGAAATGTTGAATGAAACCATTGTTCTGTTGTATGAGCAATTTCGTCATCCATTTTTTTTTTGTCTTCTACTTTTTAGCTTTTTGTTTGTGTTCTCTATCGACTGTCACTTATTCTACTGATGACGACAAGAATTCTGTTTCAACTAAAAAGAATTCTTCTTCTATGTGTTCTACTTTTTTCCTTATTTCTTTCATTGAGTCCACTGTGAGTTGAGTGCAGAATTTTATATAGGCTGTCATTCGGTTGCGAGAGAGAGAGAGCGAACAGAACTGAATAAATATATATTTTGCCCTTATTCAACGGAGGAAAAAAAAGAATGAATGAAGAATTATGAATGCAATTTTCTTTTCATTATAAAATAAAATGAAACTTTGACAGTCAAATGAATAAAGAAAGACAGAATTATACTTGTTATTTTCAGTATCAACATTAGTAAATTTTCAATGTTATAAAAAAAAAGTGAATAAAAGCAAAAAAAAAGTTTTTTTTCATCATGATCATTGGGTATCCTATCTACATCATTGAAGAAGAAAACGACTTTTTTCCTGATGTTTCCTATTAGTAATGTAAATAAAATGAGTTTCTTGATGATGCCGTCAATTGTTTCTTAAATATATATTGCATTGAATATTAATACATAAGTCTAGAGAGAAATCTCTAAAATTGTCAGTTTCTAATCAGTCGTATAGTCAATATTTTATTGATGTCTTGATGTTTACTATGACACAATCGAATCAATTTCAAAACCAACATACAAATAACATAAGAATGAACAATATTCTGTTTTCAAAATGTCATATTTTGGTATTACTTATATATTAAGCTTTAATTAAAGATGATGATTAGTCATAAATAGTAAACAAACGTATCGTGACAAACATACCCTTGAGCATGATACAATTAATTTGTATCGCTCATCTATTTCATCTAATTGAAACTTGAAAATTAACTATTCACCTTTTCAAAACTGAGAATATATTATTATTTAAACTCAAATATTCATTGATTTTATGTCAATATATAAGTATTCATTTATTCAAAAAAAAAATTTTTAAGTACCAAACTATTCAAGCATTCAATGATTAATCTATCGAAATATTCAGACATAATATATGAGTATTCATCTGTTTGAATATTAAATTAGTCACAATATCACTTCGATGATTGAATCGTATTTATCAGTTTGATATTATATATTATCTTATCTGTGCCATATCATTACTTTTCTTTTTTACAACTATTTGTCATTGATAAAAGAATTATAATAATGAATTATCATTTATTCATATCTGATTAAAATTCTATTATTTATTAATATTATCTTAACTAAATCGGATCTAAATATCCTTAAGCCTTTTGTTCCTAAGGAATAAAGTATATTTTCTTCATATTTCTTCCATTCATTAGTAAAAACTCGAAAAACTAAAATGATCCACATCTAAACAGGTAAATAAAAATAGTATGGGGCCTGAAACCAAAGAAAAACTTGATTTCGCACATGCCTAATTATGACAATAATGAATAGATTCTACTATGCATGTTAGACTGTAATTTTATATTTATAATTTTAAAGAAGCTTTATCAAGAGTCTAATTCTATTGCTTTAGTAATGATTTCGATTAACTATTTTGATAGAAGAATATATGATGAGAAAAATTTTTAAGTATTTAAAAGAATATGTAAAACTATGATAAAAATATCGATTGATTTTATAAAGAAAATTCCTCATAATAATGTTATGAAAAAGTTGCTATATGTGACCCATATTTTTTTCCTTATTTAAGAAATACGCAGAAGTGTTTTTTTTATTCTAATTATAGATAATATTCTAAATTATTTATTTGCCTATATCTAATTATACCTAAAAATAAATTTCTCATAATCTTTCAAGTCATTTTATCATCATTTTCTGACTCGGATATATTATTTCTGGTGTACTATTACAGGAATATACTTTTCTGGATCATATTAATCTTTACTATTATAAAAACTAGATCAAAATGTCTCATATATACTCTTGCTATGCTTCAAAACGATGATTAGAATGTATCAACATGTCAACAAAAATAACATGAAAGTCTATCATAGTACATATCTTCAACCCGATGACTCATCAAATCAATAGCAAAACAAACATTTTGTGAGGATGCCACATATCTAGATGAGTTCTTACAATCAATGTTATTATTTATGTAGTGAGCTAAATGATTTAATCAGATCTAATTTTCTAGTCTAAGTTAGATTTATAAGGTCATTGTTGACCGGCGGCTATAAGTGAACACAATGGATGAATTAAATCAATAGAACACTCAAATAAAATGGAATGCATCTTACAAGACAGTTCGTTTGTCTTACTCTGTTAGGATGTCTAAAAAGCTGATGCATCATCAAGTGTCCTAGTCAGACATGTTACGTTTCAACGAGTGACCGATTTTTACATATTTCAATAAAATAAATTTCATATAAACGCTGACATGTTTTGCACTTTTACAGTAAAGTTCAATAGTAAAAATATCATTGTTTTTCCATTTTTTTTGCTATAGGAAAGAGAAAAATGACATTCATAGAATGAAAACATTTTTGCTATTGACAATGTCAACAGCTTGTTTCAAAAAATGTTCTCAAAAAACAAAGATTCATAGTCACTCAAACAAATATTGGGCGTGTGTCTGTTGTTTCTTTTCTATTTTTTTTTAATCAAGGGTGCTACGCAGTTCATTTTTTTTCTATTATTTATGAAGTCCTTGAACATTTATGATAGATCTCTTGTCAATAAATATAATTTCGATAGAATAAAAAAATAAAAAAATAATTATCCCACGACGATATTTACACATGACTTGTTTGTCTGCAGGAAAAGAGAAGATGATGATTAGTCTGGTTTTTATTTAAAAAACAATCACGAGGAGAGAAAATGTGATAGAAGTGATCTTGTAGTACTTCATGTTCTATATTTTTTTTAAAGCATCTAGATCAACACGCATTCGATAGTTTTTTACTTGTTTCTATTCCGAGAAAAGTCAAGAATAATAATTCTCTCTATCTACGGATATGAAAGCTTTCTCTAGCAAAAAAATAGAACCAATCACAATGAATTTGCTTCTGCGTTTGTTAGCCGAGGGTTTCTATTATTAGTTTGAAGGAACGAATGAATCAAACAAAAATAATTGTACTAAACGGACAAATTATATAACTAGTCAAAGTTTTGTGTAAAAATTAGAGAAAAAAATTCTTTTAATTTCTACCTAAAAAATATATTATGCCTATTAATTTTGCATCGTAAACGCGACATCTATTAATCATTCATGATGTTGTTGTTGTTGTCCAATAATATATTGAATTCCAAAGTCTGTCTATTATAGCTCAGTGTATTATACTTTTCTATATGTGTATTTACGTAGAAAGATTGTTTTTTAAGTACAGTTTTTGATCGACCATAAAAAATAGTTAAAACGATATAATCAGTCATTAATGTTCTTTTCTAGTCGAATTTATTTGATTCTCAGATACTCAAATTAATCTTGGGAGGTTAGAGATTTCATGGCTTCAGCAATGGATTCATCAAATCATATAATACCTTTTAATGGTAATGTGTTACCAAAATTTAGCGAATATCGATCTCGAGTATGTTAAATGTTTGTTTTTTTTTTCGTAAGTTGATATTAAGACTTTTTTTTTAAATCAATTTAGGTAATGCTCGGTGATCTTCCGTCAGATTTTCTTCGTATACAACTTGTAGAATCACAAGTTTATGGACCATCAATTTTTCAACAAGAACTTGATGAAAATTCAAATTTTCTTGGTTATCTTACTGTGACTATTGCTGAAGTAATTATTTATCTTTTGTAATAAAAGAAAAACTTTATCTTTCTTTTTTTTTTATCAGGCTAAATTAATAAAAAATTCTGGTCCATTAGGTCTTCTTCGAATGGATCCATATGTTCGTTTTCAAATTGGTCCTATTTCACATGAAACACCAACAGCGTCTGGTGGTGGTAAAAATCCACAATGGAATGTATCATATCGAATGTATGAATAACATTTCATTTTTCATTAAATTTCACTGAGTTTTTTTTTTCTAGTGCTTTATTTAAAGGAATGGATAAAATTCATATTGAATTATTCGATCAAGTAAATACCTTTATTTTATTTTTTTTTGTAATAAAAATTATATTTATGTAAAAAATATTTTAGCGTAGTTTTACAGAAGATAGTTTTATTGGAGAATGTGTCATCGAAATTAAACATGAAGTAATCGATGGTCGAACACATCAACATTGGTATCCATTAATGGGACACGAAACAAATGCAAATGAAAATCAAGGAGATATTCTTGTTATTATGAGTTTAACGGTAAATAAACAGCTAAAAGATCTTATAGAAGAGAAAAACTCTTTGTGAGTTCATTTATTTATTTGGACGTCTGGATTATTTCATTTTCTTTGTTTTTCCTATTGACATCACTTTCTGTAATTTAATAACAATCCCTAATTGTTCTTATCTCTTGCTTTTTGCACTAAAAGTTTTGTTTCTTTTCACCTTTGAACTTTGTATCAATCAGGAAGACCCCAAAAAAAAAACAATGCGTATATTATTTAGTTGTTCTGTTCTCGATCATATTTACTTTTAAATTTTATTCTACGGTTTTTTTTTGTTTATATAGCCAATGATATCAGATCAACCACCAACAATAGAAAATTCAAGTCTTGTAAATAGTTCAACTGGTTCTTCATCAACATCATCACAATCGAATAGTATTATTGAATCGACACCAATTTATTCGTCAGATGACATACGAACAATTGAAGAAATGTTTCCTGCAATTGATCGTCAAACAATTATTGATTTAATGGATAAACATGGAGGAAATAAAGATCTTGTTGTTAATCATCTTTTACAAAATAATGTCTCATAATATTTATATATCTTTTTATTTAAAAAAAAAAGAGAGAAATAATCAAATCTAAGTCATGTTTGTCTTATATGTCATTAGTGGTTTATGAAAGAATAAATTTCATTTTAGATAAGATATGTCAAATATAAAAAATCTTCCGGTGTCAAAACCAAGTCAAAATCTAGATGATTTTCAAAGTGCTGAACAAGGTGAATCGAAATTTTGGCGTAAGGTTAAAGCAGATCCAGTTGTACCTATTGGTAAGTTCAAATTTTAATCTATTTCTATTCTAATTAATATTAAATTTAGGTATGGCAGGATTTGGTTTGATCGTAATTGGAGCTATTATTGGTTATAATAGACGAGATCGAAGTAAGCCTACATCCACCTATTGGTAAGTAAAAATTAAAATTTTACATATAGTTTGAAAAATTTCTTTTTTTTTATAGGATTCGTACTCGTGTTTACGCACAAGGTTTTGTTGTATCTCTACTAACTGCAGCAGCTATATATCAAGCAGTTAAAAGCACTCCACAGCGACGTAATATTCAGGAACACAATAAAGCTCGTCATGAAACATCAGCAGACAATAATCATCCTTCAAAATAAAAACTATGAATTATATTTTGAATAAGCGTAACAGATTTCACTTATTCTCGATTTTTTTCCGAGTTCCGTTATGTTTTTTTATGCCTTAGATAATTCTGCTTTTAATATACTGCTGTTGTTTGATGGTTACAAACAAAATAAAATATAGATCTTTAAACCTATGGTAGTAGTCATAAATGATTATGTAAAAAATATAGGAGAAATATTTCGATGAGACAAATATATTTGACATCCTAGAAGAATCAAGCACACTGAGCAAAATTCATCGTTTATGTGAACTAAATGAACTTCTGGATACTTTATAATAAGTGTAATATCTCATAAGTTACAGAAACAATTGTAATGTCTTAACAAAACAAAAAAATAGAGTACATAAGCGATAAATCAGTACATTTCTCTTGAGCGACTCCTTTCGAATCAGTTAAATGCAAATTGCATATTTTATTATCTGTTTATCTGTTACATGATAGAAATTAATCTCTAATGAATTTCTTTTATTCTACATATTCTTGGATTTTCTGCAGTAAAAAAATTTCAAGGAACATAAAAAAATTAACTAACAATAGAAGATCTTATAGTGTAAGTCAGGGAGATTGATTATATTCGGGTCAAATGAATGCTCTCACTACTAAACTAGCTAATTGAAAACATGTGCTGTTGATATCGGGCATAGACCGAGATTTTCGAATGTTACGGTATTTACAGTCTATGTCTTGCAGCTCCACTTCAAAATTTCAACAGCATTGTTTTTTTTTTCTTCATGGTTGGATAGAACTCGGTGAGTTACATAAGAAACAAAATAATGTTACACATATTCAAAAACAATTTTAAATAAAATTCCAAGACACTATTATTGTTAAATACAAGGGCAATAGACACCTAATTCTGACTGTTGTAAAATCGCTTTAGAATATGTGAGATATTGGTTTTTCTTAAGAGAATCGTCAAGCTCTATTCAATTATGCCTCCTTAACTTATAGTATACGACCTTTTATTGTAAGATGTAAAAAAACATATATTTTTAGTTTAAAATATACGTTGATTCAATAATATTATATTATATTTGCTCGCAGTTTACATAGAAGATGATCAATGATTGATAAAATAGTCTGTACTATCTTCACGGACACTATATAAAACACAATAAATATTCAATAATAATTATTGAAGTCGATCTTACTATTAGTTGTTTAGAACTCAACATGGTTTCATAAAAGCCAAGCATGATGACTTCTTCGATTTAATCCATTTGTCAATTCAAAATATTTATTTATTATTTCAAGATTACATATTAAATATAATTTCCACTTAAGAAATCATTTCATGATTGAGCATTTTTTCGATATAAAATCAAGATAAAATCTGTTTTGTTTTACAGCAATACTTTTTTTTTCTAATAACTCTATGTTTACGTATGTCATCTGTCGCGTATGTTTTGCTCGTAGTATTCTCATAGGTTTTTTGTATAAAAAAAAAACGAACTCTTATTTTTTTGTCTCAAGTATGGTGATAGAGTAAAGAAATAAATACAAAATCAGTTTGAATAATTTCCTTATTAAATAATGTATGCTCAATGGAAATGAATTTCAATTTAAAAAAGTATGCACTTTAGTTAATGAACATAAATAGAATAATAACTAGACTGCCACTCATAGTAGGCAGTTGATTGCAAGAGTTCCCGAGTATGTTAATATCTCTTCATGTTAAAATAGATTCTAATATTAATTCTTTTTTTAGCATGGCCTTGGGATGATATTAATGTTTACATATAAACGAAAAAATAATTTTTTATATTCTATGTTTTTCTATCGATTGATTAATATTGTTTCTTTTATTTTGACTGATTTATAAGTTATGGAAAATTTTTTCTAGATGCTTGAGAATCACTTTAAGTTTGAATTATGCACTGGTGTATAATTAAATTATCGTTGTCTACTTATTTATATCTTTTGCATGTTGTCGGATTTTAAAAAACATATTTTAGATGTGCACTCG
>CAJNOL010001289.1:56369-70508 GCA_905250125.1 Rotaria sordida | reverse complement strand
TATGAGTAAAACCGTTTCTAACTATACAATAAAATCTTGATTGCTTTCTCCAATCAGTATTATATCCATACATCATTATAAATGTAAGTAAACCTGTAAATAGATATCCAATACTAGCCATTGCCATGATAGTTAAATAAAATGCACATGAATTTAATCGAAATGTTTTTAGACTAAGAAAAACAATGATATTGAGAAATTCACCTATCACACCAAGGACAAAGATAGGTGTTCCCAAATAAGTTGTTACGTAATAGGATGTTAAATTAGCAGTTGAAATAATATATTGTGACATTTGAAATCGATCTCTTAAAGTGATACTAAATAGAAAAACAAAAATAATAGTTTATAAAGATACATCAAATTATATATTATAGAATTTTTGCAGGGTATTCTAACATTAACTAAATATCTATGACACAATAAGTACAATTTCTTGTCTTCTTTACGATAATAACAAATGCATACTCCTATATTGTTTCATACGCAAATTATTCTATTCTTCTTTCTATTGTGAACATCTATTTAAATATGAAACTATGTTAAATATTTACGGTATTCTCCCACCGGATGATGTGAAGTATTACTACTGAAATATTATTTATACATGAGAAATTTCAAAATCTTTAATGTTCCAAACAACACAACAAAACATTCTTCATCAAAGATTTCATACATGAATAAATTCATTTATGTCACTGTTCAAGTTTCCATCGATTTAAAAGCATCTAGTGGAAAGAAAAATTCTTTTATGATATAGCATCAAAAGAAGAAAAACAGTCATGTTTCTTATATTCGTCGCTGAATTCAAACAAGGATAGTGACAATGTTTCGAATTATTAATAAATATTCTATAGGCTTCTTTCATATATACATTGTTAATCTCGTCACGTTTTATACTGACCTGTTTTAATACGCTTTGACCTCATCCGTATTTAAAAATCTACACTAATGTAAACATTATTTACTAGTGAGAGAACGACATCTGATAAGATTAAAAAAAAAATATGCACTACGGTTAAAAATGCTTATCAAGCTATCTTTAATTATCAATTTCTACCGTTTCTTTTTTTATCGTTGACTTAACTAACATAGCTGAAATTCTTTTCTCGTCTGTTTTATGACTAAATTTATCTTTAAATGACGCCATCAAGCTCAATAACATATGTGTTTTTTCTTTGCTCAATTTTAATCAAAATATACACAATCATATTGTTAAGTTTATCTTTTGAAGACAAGGATTTCATCTTAAGAAGTTAAATGTCAAATATGTTGACGTTTGTAATTATAACAGCAATGATAGTAGAAAAAATTAAATGAAAACAGATTTCATTATAACTTGAAATTGTTCCATACTATCGAGTGAAATAGAAACTAATGAGGCATACAATGAATATTGAAGAACTTATCAAGTGAGACTGTTTAGTTTTAGCAGTGACAAATGCATTGCACGAATAATACTATCAACTTGATTCTTTAAGATGCCTAACTTGATTTTTAAGTTTGTCTAGTGTAAAGTACCCTCATTTCCGAATATATTTTGATAAGAAACCATTCATAAGGGACGTTCAAAAAAATTAGAAGGATGGAGGAAGAAGGAGATCAGCAAAAATCTGGTATCTTCGGACAGAAGTAGAGAATAAATAAGATGTATCTAGATGTCCCGATACTTATCAACACTTTTTAAAGCTTTTTTCATAGAGTTTTCAAGTTACAATGGTTTCTAGCAGTTTTTTTTTTTCAGAAGGGAGATCAGAACTTCAAATCAAGTTCAAATTTTTCTCATTAACTCTCAGAAAAAGCCTTATGTCTATAAATATTTGACATACTTCAGAGTGCTTAGAAGTATTCATTTCATTAAAAAGTACTTATCAGCAGCACACATTTAGATCACTCTATTGTTGTAGTGCTTTGATCATAAATTGAAGTCATCAATTATTCAATCAGTAGTTAGATTACTAGAAAAACTACTGAAATATTCACAATATTATTGATGAACAAATATGGATATTAACTCTTACTTGATAAAGTTATAAATGAGTATTTGTTGAATTTTCTTCAATATTTCAAAATGCATTAATTAATTATGAATGAATCAGAAGAGCATCATTTGATAATCCTATTGAGAACTCCAGTTTTTACTTTGGCACTTATTACATACAAGTAATACTTTTCTCAAAAGACTGCACTAATTCTAAACCGATCAAAGGTAATTGATCAGCACACTGTGCCGTCTCGCTGGACACTACGTTTTATTGAAAATACATGCAGCTAAGCACTACGGAATGTATCAACTTTTCATAGGATTTCGGATTTTTCAGGAAGTTAATTAAAGAAATATGTTGTCAAGACTCGATGTCCTGTATGATGTTTAGCCTGAACCGACAAGTTGTTGAAATTTCGCATCGAGTTGAAATTCATGTGACCTTTTCAAAAGAAGAATGTCTCAAAATTTTGTGACGTATCATCTACGAATAAAACATGTATATTTCAACAGATAGAGTTTTTTCAAAATAGCTTTGAAAACTAAACGTCGAAGAGAGGAGGAACAACCAAAATCAGACACCTTCGGACGGGACGAGAAGTCAAAAAAATGTGATTTTTGTCTGGATGTTCTTTATAGATTACCTCCGCAATGCTAACTTTCTGAAGAATAAATTTTGCTCGGAGAATATTATTTATTGGTAATTGGAATCGATCACTTGATTACACATAAAAGCTATCATTTCATCAATGATCTGTATTCTTATATCATGATCTTCCATAGTGTCATAAATTCTTTCGCACTAGATAGATTTGAATTTATGCATTCTTGTTAAAATTTACAATAAACTCTTCAAATTCATTTGACGAACCAATACATTCAGATCTTGTTGAGTAATAGTAATAGACAAGTGTCAGTGTGAGAATACATGTAAATCATCGTTTGTCAACGTCAGCAGACCTCAAGATTTGTCCATAGCGCATGACTTTCTCTTCCTTCAGATTCTCAATTATCTCATGCGTATACTAAAAAAAAAGTTTGCTTAGGATGTTGAAACCACAGATTTGTTTCATTGATTGATGGAAAACGAAATCAGAAACAAACTGATTTATTTCATGGATAAATCGTATAGAATAAATCCCAATTTCAAGAACAAAAATTTTGAAACAAAAATCTACTAAAACTAAGTCGTTTCATCATAACCTGGACTCTTTTTTAATTAATATTCTAAGAATCTCTTTCGCTGTTTAGATAATGACATGTGTATGCTCTTCTATTCTTCGGTTCTAGTGGTGTTACTTTTTTTTTGGAGTTAGCCATGCGCAATGCTACCAAAGATAAAAATAAATTGAATTAAGGTTATACAAGCTATTCTTCTAAAGTAGGATCTTCTTTTTGTACTTTAATTAATTTTTTCAATTATAATAACAATTAACAATGAGTTTTGTATTGTCCTTAAAACGAGATTTGTTTTTCTTTTTGTTTCAATGAGATTCCAGTTGTCTCTACAATGATAAAAGATTTACTTCAATTATAATCATAACAGTGAAAAAACATGGATTGATTTTCATTGCAACTTTATATAAATATATTAAATACTTGCGTATTATCTAGGGATTAGCACAAGACAATTTCTATTCAACTTGCAGAATCAGAAATATGTACGAAGGAAATTACCATTGAGAATATGAAAAACGCCAGAAGTTAAACAAAGTATATCAGAGATATAATGGGTGTGGGTATGGGTGTGAAGTGTGGGCGTAGGCGTGGGGTGTGGGTGTCGCTGTTGGTGTGGCTATAGATGGGAACAACACTCACACCCACACACCCACACGCACCTGCACCCACACCCCACACCCACACCGACACCCCATAAGAAGCTGAGTCGATCCATGTATATCTCAAAATGTTTTGAAAAGTTTTGTTTTTCTCGAAAAAATTCATCCCACGTCCCCCTCAGAGATCCGTCAAAAATAAATTTAATGAAAAGGCGGTTTTTATCATTCAATTATCAGTTCTCTGGAGTTTTTCTAGCTTTTTAATAGTTCTGAGATAGCTCTATACAATCAGAGTGATGTTCTAATGCATTCATGCTCTGACGGATTCCTGAGGGAGACCCGAGATAAATTTTTTAGAAAAAAACAAAACATTTTGAAATATACATGGATCGACTCAGTTTTTCATGCTGATTTCAAATATGGCATCTGTTTCGGTTGAAAGTTGACCTTTTGTCAAAAGATCGGCTAAGTATGAGTGGAAAATGCAATTGTTCGGCATTTGTTGGTACTATTTCGCAATTTTGATGCATAGTACATTTTTTTTGTTAATTTTGAGACGACATTCAGATAGGGCATGAAAAATTGCATCAAACTGTATATATAGCTGTTTGACACTCGATCATTTTGCGGTGACAAAAGGTTACACAACAGGATGAATCGTTCCATTTTATGAGATATCTGTAATTGTATGAGATATTTCGATTGCTTATCGATTGTTTTTAAAAGTGAATCGATTTGGAAGGAATGGAACAAACATTTTTGCATATTTTGCCATATTTTTGAGAAAAAAAATAATATTTTCATATATACATACGCTAAAACATGACTAAATCGCTCTATAACCTATGTAGCGGTAAAATGCTTTTTACGTTTACAAAACGCAACCCAATCGAAATATAAATATGATATTCGTAATCAGCGCGCAAAATTGCATAGAAATCATATACTTTTAAGGATATTTGAGGAAAAAAAAATTTCGGATCGTGAGGGTGCCCCAGGGGGGCAAAGGTCGTACTTTGACATGGCGCAAAACTAATTCGTAGAAAACATTTCTAGTAACCCCCTGACACTTCTCAGATAGATAAAAGTTTAAAAAATCATGGGTAAAAAAATGGCCTAACTGCAACACGTTCTTTCCATAATAAAAATGAATAAATCTTGTTTTGAAAGCGTCATTCGCTCTTCAATTATTTTCACGTGATTCACTTCGCTTCAAGATTACATTCTTCTTCAATAACATACCAAACAAAATGAAACACAGATGTTTTCTATCACATTCATTAATTTTAAGTAGGCGGACAAAAGCTTTGTACTTTCTAACTCTGAAAGGTGAATGTAGGATTAAAGAGTAATACAGATAGGAGTCTTTCTCTTGTCTTTAAGAAATTGATGAAATTATACATAGAAATATTCTGCCATTGGTCATTAATATGTGTTTTCTACTTCTCTTCTTAATTAGATAAGGATAAAATGTAACTAACTTTTGGCTCAATTAGTGCAAAATGATTAAAAGAGTAGTTTGTTAATTGCTAAATAACAGATGAAAACGGTTCCCATCGACAGTGTAAAACACGTTTGAGAATAAAATATAGAGATATCAAGCTTCAACGAAGAAAATTTTGTGTTTTACAACGACAATAAAAAAATTTCTTCATTGCAATTTCTATACTCTTTCGTTTTATATTTCATTCTAACTACAGTATCATCTAATAATGATTTAGGATATCATTTATGAGTCGATCTAATAAGTGTGGATTAATTCGTGACATTCCAGCACGACGATTACCAGAAAATCGATCTGGTATTACTCTGGTTTGGCTTGAAAATACATCGTGTTCATCATGCGATGACAATCAGGTGCGACTGCATAGTTTTAGCAATCGATGTTTTATTGTTTATTATACAAGTATACCGAAATGTATTAGATACTTAAAGCAAACTCAATCACGTGAATATGTCATTGCTATTATTGTGTCTTATCCAATGGAAACAATTCAACACATTATTCATCGATTTAAACAATTTGGAGTTATTCAAACAATGTTCGTTATTTATTCCGATAGAGATACAGATAATCATTTGTCCTTAATGATCGACAATGTTCATATTTTTCAAACTCAAGAGTCAATGTTTGAACTTTTAGAAAAACGAATTGAAGAAATTGAGGAACGAAATTTGAATGATGGTTTATTTACAACGTTCTGTCAAAAGGAAAAATCATTGAAAGATGTTCGAGAGGATTTGGCAACATTTGTTTGGACTCACACAGTTAAAGGTAAGTACATCGAAAATGGTGATTGAAAATTATTTTATGTCACACATTTAGTTCAATTGATGAGTATGCCTCATGACTCCCTTGAAGCCAAACGTCATATGTTAAGTGAATGTCGTGCTTATTATCGAAATGATGCTATCAAATTAGCTCAAATCGATAAATTTGAACGCAAATATCAATCAAAAGATGCCATTCGTTGGTACACAAAACCTGGATTTCTATTTTATCTAGTAAATAAAGCTCTACGTAGTCAAGATATTTGGGTTTTGTATAAATTTCGCTATTTTATTATTGATTTATGCCATTGTTTGGAACAAATTTCCAGTTCACAGTCTTTTTCATCGATTCGTCTTTATCGTGGAACAAAACTCAATCGAGACGAACTCGAACAACTCCATATTGGTTGTCTTATATCAACGAACGGATTTCTCTCATGTTCATCTGATCGTAATGTAGCCGAAATGTTTATCGGTATTGATCTTATGATTGACAGATCGTCAACTCACAATCGAGATGCATGGCAACAATTTGTATTGTTTATCATCGATGTCGATCGTAGAACATCGACAAATACTGTTGTAGCAGATGTTAGTCATGAAAGTGATATACCAGATGAAAATGAAATGATTTTTAACTTTGGATCGACCTTCATCATTAATAACATATACTTTGATAACGATAAATGCATATGGTTGATTCAAATGAGTTCATCTTCGGACAATGCTCGAATCAATGATCAATACGAGAAATATACTCGTATACGTCTTCAGCAGATTAATCCAACTATCATGTTTGGTCATATCTTAGGTTTTATTGGTCGCGACTTCAGGCAATCAATGAATTATTTCCATCGTTTACTGAGAACATTACCCATTAATCATATCGAACGACCAAATATTTATTATAATTTAGGACACATTTATCGATTTATTGAGAAATTCGACAAATCTCTCCATTGTTTTCGCTGTGCTCTATTACTCGTTCGCCGCATGTTGCCGGAGAGAACATTTGATTATTGTCGTATTCTGAGTGGGATGGGTGCTGTATATTCAGACTTGGGAGATTCAGAACGAGCATTTAGATTACTTAGACAAGTTTTAATACTTCAGAAGAAATCATTCCCGGAAAGTCATACAGATATGTCGTTTCATTTATATCGCCTAGGTGATGCTTATTTCAAAGCCAAACAATATACCCATGCACTTTCGATTCTCAATAATGCTGCGGAATTTTTCCAGACGAAAATGCTTGTTGACCACCAAGGATACGCTCAGACTCTGCATACAATGGGTTTAGTGCATCGTGCTCTGGGTGACGATAAAAAAGCATTGATTTATCTTCAACAAGCATTGCAAAAACAATATTCATTACTTGTTAAAGATCATCCTTATCTGGCATCTACTTATTATCAACTTAGTCTCATACATAATGATCGTGGTGAATCTGAAACTGCACTTGATTATATTCAAAAAGCTTTAAGTATACAATTGATGAAACTACCACATCATCATTCCGAACTGAAATTATCAAGAGAACTTTTTCGACGCCTTGAACAATCTCAATAAATATTTCGAATTATTTTCTCTCATCGAGATTAGAGTTAATGTTAGTCTGTCAGTTAGAAGAAACTTGTTCGTATTTAAGAGAGGGTCCGTGAGGTCATTACAAAATCGAAGCAATCGTTAATATATTTTTTTGATTTGATATTCTCATCTCATTCCGTATCACCGAAAATCCCCAAACCTAAAATTTTTAGCGCGTCTGAATGGGCTGGTGAAAAATTAGCTCAATTTTACTGTTGAGCACTTGTGAGTACCCATAGGCCTTTTCGAAGAATATTTTCAAAAATTGTTCCTATAAACTTGAAAGTTTTCTGAATGATATCACATTAATCAATTTTTTCGTGTAATATACCAAAAGAAAGAGCATCAAAAGCTAAACAAAATTACCTATTTACATATTATATTTGTATAGACTGATTCATAGTTATTTATAAAATACTGTTTGTGACTAGTCATTTTTCGAGTAAAAAGTTGGTCAGTTTCTTGAGGGTGTGGGAGTAGGTGTGGGTGTGCTTGTATGTATGGATGTGGATGTGGATGTGGGATGTGGGGTATGGATGAGGATGTGGGTATGGGGTGTAGGCGTGTGGGTATGGGATGTGGGCATGTGGGCATGTGGATGTACGTGTGAGTATCAGTTTTAACCACATTCCACCCACCTACATCCACACCCACACCCAGATCGGAACTATAACCGAACTGTTCAAGCCTTATTATATAGACTTAGTAAGAATGACGAGAACAACTTGTTGTGCTCTCACTCTGACCTTTGGAATGCCCTCCGTGATCGAGAAAGTATTTTCGATGAAGTATTTTTCGGCGACGAGCATATATACCGATCTCTTTTGAACCCCGACTGTTTAAGTCTATGTAGAAAGAAGGGGACCAGCGTTCCTTGACATATAACTTACACTTACAATATTTCTTCGAAAAATATATGTGAGTTCTACAAAATATTATTAAACGCATAAAAGAGTCGTTTGCACTCATATACGTGAATAATATCAATGTTAAAGAAAATTTCATTTTCAAGTCACTCCTCCAATGTCTACTCTCGTCGACATTATTGCCTCATAAACATTCTCACCTATACTTCATCCATAGTTTATATTAAGTAATTTATACGATTGATGAATATCTACTCTACAAATGTAAGTTTGAGTATAGAAACAAATTCGAAGGCTTTGATTAGACAAAACTTAGAGAAAAGCATTCAACATCTAGAACAGCGATAGTTAATATTTTGAAAAGTTAAACTGTAAGCACCATAGAAAAGAATTTCTTTTATTATCGATTGAGAGCTCATGTACTTATTATTGAACGTATTTTTTCATCATCGCTCGATACTCTACTAGTATTCACTTGATTTGAAAAACTTACTCTTCACAATATCATTTCAATACTTCTTGAACAACTTCTTACTCCTTTCATTTCTTCATCTTATCTATTCTCATTGGATATCACATGCATAGATATTGTACAAGATGAAATGAATCTTTATCATCAAATATTTCGTTTACCTGTGTTGAAATACTGTAAATTATTGTGTAAACATTATGTTTTACATAGATCATTACCTGTTGCAACAAATGAATATAGTCCTATTGAATGTCTTGTAATCAAACATCGATTGCAACTCCATGAAGTGAATGCTCTTTTATCATATGTTCCTCAACTTCGTCGTTTGTCACTTCATTGTGAATCTCGCTCATCTGACACAAGAATAGTCTCACCTTCAATCTATTTAAACCATTTAACACATATTTCTCTGAATATCCAATATTGTCCTTTTAATCAACTTGAATCGATCATGGAAAGTCTCTTTCATCAAGTTCAAATTTTATATATTTCTGTTTGGTCAGATGATGATGGAACATATTTCGATGCAAATTGATGAAAACAATTAATTTCAACTTCTTTGTCATACTTAAAATTCTTTGATATCGCTATGTCTAGTTCTATAGGATATGATTCTGGTCCTGATAATGTCGACTATCTGTATCAGACTGATGAATTTAATTCTTTATTTTAGATCAAACGACAATGGTTCTTTGAAAAGGCAGTCGATTGCGGTAGATATGACGATTATCACTACTTCTATTCAATAAATCCATATAGACAGGAGCAGGTTTATTTATCAAGTTTTTTTTTATATTTACTATTCAGGAGAAAACATTTTAAATTAAGTAGAAGAATCCGTAAAAATATTGATTCAGATGGTCACAAATGGGACATGGATTCAATTGACTTTATTTATATGTTGGATGACGATGCAGTGATCAATTGTAAATATTACTTTCCCAATGCTACTAGACTCAAAATTTCATACGACTCTTATAGTGAAAATTTTTACTCTACTAACTTTAGTCAAATTATTCTATTAGAACAATTGACAAAATTAGATATTGGTATTGATCCTTATTCTACTTGTTTGCCAGGCATAGTTGAATTACTATGCGACGTACCTAACATTCAACCATTAAAGATCAGTGCTACAGTATGCGATAATACTGATTTAGCATCACTTAAGCAAAATGAAAGTTTTCGATTAGTATCTAAAACAAATAAAATTAAGAAAATGACAATTTCATCTAACAAAACATTGGAAAACGACTAAGTTTCTTGTTATACTGTGTCCTCGATTGGAACATCTCACAATCAAAATATCTCAAGATAGTCTCAAACCGTTGTTACAATTTTTATTATTGAAAGATAATAATAACACTCGTTATTTATCTTCGTAAGTTATTGACAGTATTTCTCAAAAGAAAATAGAAACAGTCAAAACTTTTATCGAATCATAAATATTGCATGACATCCCTTTTATCAAAGTACAAAAGTATGGCAGTTCAATAATATACTTATGGTGGTCATACTTATTGTTAGTTATTCAAATACTCTTGTACGAAATATTTTGTTACTTCATAATAAACAAACGAGAAACATGTTTATTGTGATATTTTGTTGATTTCCGCTAGATGATTGTATGTGTGCATTTAATAGTGTATTTATTAGGTTGGTATATAAGTTCTGCACGGTTCTTTTTTGTTTTATAGACAAATTTGAGACTTTACATCTCTTTCCAATCACGAGATGTAAAGTCTCAAATTTGCCTAAAAAACAAAAAAAAACGTGCAGAACTTATATACCACACTAATATTATCAGTCATGCTGAATGTTTACCGCAAAGTTTTTTTTTTTTTATATAGAGAGATGATTTTGAACATTTTCCTGTGGATCTGAGAAAAACTACGCTATAAATAATTAAGAAATTAATTCAAATAAAAATCAACCATTTGTGGAATATTTCTTATCTAGATATTCTACGTTTATTGTTGCTCTGTCGTCACTAATCAACAAAGAGCATTGAATAGGCGTGTTCCACTAGAATGCTACTTTGAGAATGATTGAACGTATCAAGTTGTCCTTTGGTTTATAAGGGTTTCTCGAGGTGCTTTTTCTTTTTGCCTGTAGAAATTTTTTCAAAATTCTCGGAAATTGGTTTTCTAAAAAACTCAAATGCTGGTTTTTCAGCATCAAGGAATTGTTAAAAAGTTATATGTTAACAACGTAGAATGATAGAGTAACTAATTCTCTACAAAATGAGATGTCTCCGCGCTCTCCAAGACGTTTTTTGGTCAAACTGCGTCAAATTCACGAAAGGTCTAAAAGCGTTTTCTCGTTATTTCATACGGAAAACATCAAAAATGACTTTTGAGCCCTCCGGAATTTGATACAATTCAGCCAAAAAGCGTTGTAGAGAGCTCGGAGACATCTCATTTTGCAGCGAAGCGTGTTGGTGTGGGTGTGGGTGTGGGTGTGAATGACGAAGAATAGAAGATCCACACCCAAGGAGAATGTACCAGAATATATTAGAATAAGCTAGAAGGTGAGAAGTAGGCATGTCAGAACGCAAGAGAGAGAACATGAATATAGATATAGTACTGCAGAACGATGATGCAATAATGCTAGGGAGATAAGAAACAGAAAAAGAAGAATTTCGGATCGAGTCTAAATGAGATTATAACGATGGTAATACGTGCAAAAGTTCAATCCGCATGTATGCGGTCCCCATCGCCAAAGAGTTAATGATAGAATGAATGTCGATGAAAACATAAAAGTATCCCACAGCGCAACATTCCGATTCTAATGGATGTTTTTCTCTTTTGAAATTGACGCAATCAATTTATTGTTGCCGTTAAAGAAAATTGATAGCACCAATACCAGTATAGGCGAACTATTATTGCCATAAAACGACACTTCACAAGCAAAAGCTAATGCAAATATTGAGCCATATGGTGAATGTCACTCAATATTATAATATAGATACGTTTTTTTGCATTATGTTCCTGTCACTCAAAGTATATAAATCAAATCAAGAACTTTTTTCTGTATTTAATATTCTCTCTTCTTGATATATGTAGACTTCAGGCATTCCGATTGCTATAGGAAGTGAAGATTGAACAAAGAAAGTATTAAAAAAGTGTTACATACATGATTATGTTGGGTTCTCAGCAATTGGCGACTGATATTATTAGTGATCAAACGGTTAGCGTAGATCGAAGACGAGAATTATCTTCAACCAGTGGTCACTATTCAGCACGAGTGAAACGCATTCGTTGCAGTCTTATCGATGTCATATCTTGGCAGCTTGTGAGTATAATCGAAGAACATTATCATTCCTTGAAAACCATTGCTAAGAAAAATCAGGCTGTCACTGCCAAGGTTTTTGAATGAACAATATATTAATTGTGATAATCAATCCAACACATCAATTTATGACAAGAAAACAGAACCTTCATTTTATTTTCTTGAAAAAAATGAACTCTATACGTTTGCATCTAACTAATAAATAGACAAAAATGTCGAAGAAAATCGATGCTTGTAGAAGAATCTTGCATTGAATTACAGAAAAAATACGCATTTCAATATCGACTAGAAAAAAGATACTAAACTTGATTTCATTGTTTCTTTACATTATGTAGTTTTTCAATGCTATAAAGGTGCATTCCTACGACTAACTATTGAAGAAAGACTAATAACTAATTAACAAAGCTTTGCTAGACAATACAAAATCAATATTGTTTCATGATGATATCTTGAAATCTCTAAGATTTTTTCTGTTCGCTCAATCTTACAAAAGTTTTTATTTGAGAACAAAAAAAAGGATACTAAAATATCTTTACGTAAATTTTCAAGCTTCTATGTCTATTTCCATTCGGTGAACGCATTTTCATGGTCAAAAAAGACGATCATATCATCAACATTGGTTATTTTTTCGCAAAACGTAAGTCATTGTATTCCTCTTTATTCTTCTAACTGAACAACAATTCTGTTTTTAACTTAGATCTTTTTGCAGTTCTCTATAACTTATTTGGCATGTTGGTTGCCTGTACTTACTCTCAAACAGGACTGTTTATGGTGAGTAGGAACATACTACAACAGTTGTGAAAATATTATGAAAAAGTCTATTGTAACATCGTGTTACTGATAAATTCTCTCGTAAAACATGCTGAATTAATTTGATAATTAAAACATTAAGTATTTGTCATGAATACGACACGAATTTTCATAAAAACCAAACAGTTCGAACCTTGATCTTTTAATGTAGTGCTATATTGGGGTTCCGTATGTCATGATTACGTTCAGTTCCGTCAGAATTCCACGATTTAGAAAACTTCGATACTTCTTATTATTTCTAATTATTTTATTTACAGTTTGGATGCTTCACCACCATTGTATTTATGAGTGCTTTCAATGACATCATTCATATTCTAACTGGTCTTATATTCAAACTCGTTCATGAAGAAAGTTTATCATCCTTGTTTGAACATGTTAGTGTTATCACATTTATCGTTAGTTCCATTCAAATTATTCTGATCGTGAGTATTATGTTATTTCTGTTATCTTTCTGTAAATATAATATATGCAGGTATTCAGCTGTGTTTTCGCCTTCAAACTTGGCGAACTAATTCGAAAACATCAATCAACAAACGTGGAACAAATCTAAAACTTCATGCTACTCATCTGTTTATTAGGATAAAAAAATAAGCATCAGAAGAAAAATAAACCATTGCTTCTCCTTGACATCATTGTCAGAACTGTTTTCAAAATTGAGGGTGTGGGTGATGGTATGGGCAGTAGAGTAGATTAACCAAACCCACACCCACACACTTCTTGGTTATATTGCTTGCGCTTTTTATTATGAACTTTCTTTCTTATTTTATTTGGTTATATTATGATAAAGTCGTCACTTTCGTTTAATGTGCGTGTACGCTTGTTTGTTGTTGAAGCTGATTTTTGTTGTGATTCATCTTGAAGGTATGGGTGTTGGTGTGGGGATGGCTGGTAGAAGAAGCTATATTCACACCCACAAATCCGCAGTCCCACACTCACACCCACATCCATCTTCCTAAATCAAGTACAAAATATATAGCGAACAAGAGGGAACTCTACAAATTTTAACTATTCAAAACGAAAATGAAATTATAATTACAGGGTGTCTCATAATTATAAGACCCCCTACTAAATTTCCCCAAA
>CAJNOL010001289.1:0-56269 GCA_905250125.1 Rotaria sordida | reverse complement strand
AATCAGGCAGGGTATTTGCTCCCCAATACATAAGCAATCACTGTAGTAATCTATACGTTTTATTGAGGAAACAAATGTGTAAAAAAAAGTTTCGTTCGGACCCGAGCTGGGCCGGGCCGGGCTGGGCTGAGCAAAACTTGAGTTGGACCGAGCGGGCTTAAATAATTTCCCGACCCTACCGGACCGGGTCAGGCCCTAAAATGTGGCCCATTTCGGGCCCTGTTGTGCACAATGGTACGCAGTCCGTGTGATGATTTTGGTCATAAATTCGTCTAATCAAATTTATACCCACCCACTGATACTCAACAGAAATCTAAAGAACTACACTACGGCAGCAATATCCGCACGCATCCGAAAAACGAGACTACATTCAATTTCCTGACAGGTCACGAAGCAAAACGCATTCATGACACTATTGTGAAAACGCGCCATACTCTTTGAAAATTCTACTAGAAATTCGTATGCTTACTAGCACATCTGCCAACAATGTTGTTTACTAGAGCGTCCGCTAGAAAAATAGAAGCTTAGCTGAACTCATAGCTTAATATAAATCATATTAGATCTGGTCTGTAATCGAAATACCATACTAGAAAGAAGCTTCTACTCAAAGTAGCCGTCAGACTAGACCGGTAGTTTGAATATATCTGTGTACATTCCGACACTTGAATGAACACAGAGAAGAACACATACAAACGGAAAAACTCCCTTTTATTTCATTCATACCTACGTCCGATACAGCGAATGTAAATTCTTTGAGTGATATTTTTCGTCAAATATGCTATGCAAATATTGTGCACGTGCAGAAAAGCCGTTCTCACACTGTATTTCAAAATATTTCTCAGTTCTTTGCCACTGCTAGTCCCTATTCAAACCCATTAGATCTCGACTGTTGACATTTATCCGATGAATCCAAACAGTTTGAAGCTGTTCTTCAGGGAGTTTTCCAGCGCAGCGGCTAGTCATTCGTCGGCGTCTCTTCGGGACGCCACTCACGGCTCGTCGTTCCTTTTACATCAGTACACTTAAGGGGCCCCCTTCCTCAAAAATCGATCTCATCCTAGGAACATCCAAATGTCATGAAACTTTGAGAATATGTTGGGGCTGTAAAAGGACGTCTGTGGTAAAATTTTCAGCCCCCTATCCTGATGTAGAAGTGAGATACGAACCAAACAATGGTCGAAGAATAGCTTATCGCGTCTCCAAAAATTCTCTGTAGATATTCATTCAATATGCTTGATTGTTATTTTTGTTTGAAAGAGCATGTCCGAATGCAGTGCCTATGAGGGCTCTTTTTTTTACTCTTATCCTTCTCGAGGAAAAAAGACCTACAAGTTCAATCACTAAAAAAGCTCTCAAAAAAATGGCGCTCATATTATAACGTTGCTTATCAATATAATAATAATAAAGTTTTATCAAAAAAAGGGCTCTCATAGGCACTGCCCTTTTTGATGCTCTTTCAAACAAAAAAAAATACTTGATTTTATATCGGGTTATAGTTGACTTTCGCTGGAGATGCGTCGTTCGACCACCATTTTGAGAAAAAACGAAAAAGATTTTTGGATTTTTCGAAAAACCAGCGGCTTTTCGAATAGGGTTGTCAAAAATTTTGAAAATTTTTCGCAAAAAAGGAGGTATTGAAGCAAAGTTTTTGTCGTTTATGAAAGAGCAAATGATAGGCTATCTTTCCATGTATACTATCCATATGGTAAGATTTGCATAGGAAAAAATTAGTATTTTGGGATTTTTTCACAAATAGTTCGAGCTATGGAAAATCTAAAGTTACCGATCGATAGAGCTCATCGAGTTCTATTCTGGCGCTGTCTGGCGCAGCTGGAGCAGCTTCCTGGTCGAATATCGGCTGGATTTACTCGAATATGAGGCTAACTTCACCCACGTGATTTTCGGGGTACAGTGTGCATTAAGAGTCAAACGAACATATTCGTGGCAAGGTGAACATGAACTTGAAAATTGTTATTAATTTAATACGATATCATCAATAAATCTGTAAAAATTAGCCATTGAATCGAAGTTTCATGACTAATCCGTACAGTGGGTCAATGTAATACGGTAGGGAGCCAATAACCTATCACATATTTTTACTGTTTTTCGCCTAGAATACCTATATTTTTGAGAAATGATACAAAAAGGAAAAACGCTTTATGTTGTAGAAGCAGATTTAAAAAACGTCGCAATAATCTCTACTTGTATTGCATTTCGTTTCGGCTGGGTGTAGGCCAGAATATTTATTTCATGCTTACGCACCTGCACCCTCTGGGGGAGAGCTGATCCTTCTTGGTTACAGTTTAAAAGCTTTCGTAAAAATTTCTCCTACTCTTGAGAGAGAGTGTGTGTCAGGGTGTGACTGAATAGAAAACACTCAAACTCACATCCATCCCCTATTCATTTATTGTATTCGAAATTTTGATTTTTGAGATTTTTGTTTCGATACTATGAGACAATACCTGGATGGTAATTTACGCGAACACTTTTAGTTGGCACAACTACTAAAATTTGCCTAGGCTGGCTGAGTAGCATCGCCATCTGACTCTTGCGTCAGATTCTAAAGTTTCAATACTCTGCCTGAGCACTATTGTATGTCATCGATGAACAAAGCCAATGATCTTCGTGCCACAACACTACTTGATTACTTCATGCAAACTGTTTATTGATCGACTCGATTGTTTCTCGAACTTGATTTACTCTAATTACCTGTAGAAACGCGAAAGCGATTGGAAGTCGGAACTTAGGGTCTAGTTTCTGTACGCACACAAATTGAAAAAAACTAAAGCATTAATAAAAAATGCGGAAACTTCGGATTTAAATCCGAGAGTTATGTGTACTTCAAAAAGTGAATGAGGCAGATGAGTCGTTCTAGAACGTGTGGACATCAAAATTATACTGGAGAACCTACCCTCTAAACTGTTGATTTCTATTGAGTATTGCCAAACCAATAGGACTTGGGACCGAATACAGCTCAAATTTGAACTCTTCCCCTTGATTTACCCTAAGAAAGTCGTTTTTCCTATAACTTGATTTCTATTGGTCACTGCTCAACCAATAGTATTTCGATGGAAGTGGAATACAGATTCGAGTTCTCCATCTCAGAAAACCTCGAAGTATCATCACTGTGATCGGAAGATAGAGCTCTATTTGTGGATCAATTAGATCGTGGACAAAAATATAACCTAGTTCTCTTTAATTATCTTTGTGATAGATGAGCCAACCTTCTTGTTTCTTTATGTTTTAAATACCATTTTGTAGCTCGTGAAATTCTCTATCGAATGGTATATAATAGTTGGGGTTTTAGTTGACTATGATAGGAAAAGTCTTTTACGAAAGTGGGGATGGGTCGATCTTTCCATAGGAAAGGTGCAGGGAAAAATGAGTATTTTTGCAATAACTCAGGAAGGGCTCGGTCAATCCTTCTCATCTTCGAACTCGACCGAGATATTGTTAAGACTGAACTGTGTAGAAAATTTCATCGCGATCGGACTCTCCTTTCGAAATTTATCGAATAAACGGACGGATGGACGGACGGACACACTGACCGATTTTAGTAGTGCACTCACTTTTTGAGTACACAAAAAAATAACTGCTAAAACTTATGTTGAGTTAAATATATTCCTGAATCCAATGTCACGGTAGGCGCAGCCACTTTTAATCCTCTCTGAAAGCAGTAGCGAGATATTCCTTATAGCATTTACTAAACAGAAAATTGTTCTAGATAAGTCTGGCAACCTGAGTCTAACTAAAGAACTTTGAGTTTTCTTTTGATCGTTTAGTCAAATGGCTATTATTTAATCGAAACTTCTCGCAAATAAGCAGTAAAAATACAAGTTTCTTATCAAAAGACGCATAAAGTCCATTGTTGCTTCAATGATCACTCTCATTTGCCGCTTCAATCAACGCAAAATATCGAAAATTAAGCAGAATGAAGTGATCCATCCTGCTCAGTATGTTCCTAATAACTTCAAAACGAGTGAAGATTTTTTTTTTCGAGAGAATTAAATTCCAATCCATGTTATGGTCTCGAGCGAGTCCCTTGAAATAACTATTAGTCTATGGCTAACACCAAAAAATGACGCATTTTCTGTTATATATCGATCTGTTATGTTCGAAGTGTTCCTTTCTGCACATTAGATAGAGAAGCGAAGCGATGTCTAGGATAATGATATCTTTACCCTTCGTAGTTTTTATCTGAGAAAAGAATGTCATAATACAATTATTTTAAGCTTCATTCTTGTCTTTTGCGGCATGCAGCAGAGCAAGTTAACAAACTATGACCATACATTAGAAATTTCACTGAAAAATGACAACATAGGACTTAAATACGCTGAGATTTTCAAATGCATTAGAAAAAAACAGTCGAAAGATAATCCGTATAACTCATTTTATGCATTTGTTATCTGTTAATCATATGCAACTACTCAAAGATATACCTAGAAATGAATAGTTGCTAGGCGACTTTTCTCGCATGCTATTGTCAAAATCAATCAAGAGACCCAGATGAAATAAGTCAAGTTGTAAATGACCATTTCTGTTGATTTTTTCGCCGTTTACTGTCCACCGTACTACGGCACGCTGAGAAACGGTCGGATACTGAATTTTTCGACCGTATGACGACCGCGATTAGCCGTTTACGGCACGGCGAAATACGGTCGTAATACGATGCATGGTAAAATAGCAGCTTACGACGATTTAGGGCCGTAAACGGCGTGAAACGGTAGTATGCAGTATCGTATACAGCAGTTTACGACCGTGTCGGGTCGTCGTAAAGCCCGTCCTGGAACAACTTGGATAGAATTCCAAATGAAACAAAGAGAAAGACAAGCTGTACCCCAAAATCAAATACGATCGAAAAAAGCATAAGATTCATACAATGGAAGTCTTACCTTGCTCAGCTCAATTGACTGCTACAAAAATGAAGCAGACAAAATGTGACAAGTTGATGATGCGTTTTGCACCTTTTATACAATATTGCTCTCTGCTACTGGTTATTTTTTCATCCTACACAAGTATTTTTCTATTCATAAAAGAGAAACGTAAACGAACGACATGCGCAATTCACTGCTTCCAATAGTGCATGTAAACAAACCTTCAATTCCAGCAGTGTGCTGCGCAAAACAAAAAACGACTCATTGCACCGTTTTATTTCCATCAAATGTTTATCGAAGAAAAAACTACTTTTTCTCATCACAGTGATGGCTTTATACCCACAAACCTAATAACGAATAGTATGAAATAATGCACACAATAGGCCAAATTTCACTCGAAATGATTGCGCATGATGCATGTTGGGACTTAATGAGTAGTTGATATTCCCTCGACTGTAGAGTCTATGGTGTAAGGTGTGTGCGTGTATAAAACTACCATGATATCGACATTACATCTCAGCAGTGAGAATCTACAGATGGATGCAGGTGTGGATATGGGTGTGATCATGGGTGTGAGTGTTAGCTGTGACTGTGGATAACGCTACGGGTGCGGGATGAGGAACATGGGTGTGGATCCACATGGGTATCGGCGTGCGTGTTGGTCTGGATGTCCGTGTGGATGTAGGACGCGGGTGTGGATATTGGAAGACTATACCAACACCCACATCCGCACTTGCACCCATGCCAGTTTGTTTCTTGCCAGACTTGCTACAAGACTTACCCATTCACATCCAGCAGTACTCGCTTTCTTCTCGATCATCTATGTCTACTTTTGGTGAAAAATTTACTGCGAGATTAGCCGGGATGGGATTGAAAAAAATTTCGCGGGATACGGAACGGGACGGAAGACAGTGCCTGAACAACTTCCGATGAGCCTTGCCAGGACAGTTTCTGATCGTTTTGCCGGTGTCTGACGCAAATCTCTTGGTTAGGAAATGCGAAATACTGGAAAGTACTTGAATTTATTTTCGCTTGAAAAAAACTATTTTAATTACGAACAATCTATTGATACTACAGTATGTAGTCGGTTTCTTCTACGATCGATAGCACCACCACTTGAATCAAATTAGAATCTCTCCATGTCAAAGAAAAATTAAGACAACAAATGTGTAACACAAATTGCAAGAAACAGATTTATTTACACTTTTGTCACCGACTGAAAGCAACGAATATCAGAGATATGACAATAATTACCACTTCATCAGAATGACTTATTCACACAAATATGAAAAGAAATTTCCAGCCCATTTTAGAAGGAATTTTCAATAGTTACTGGGAAATTATTGAAAATCCTTCAAATTTCTGTAGTAGAGCTTGTCTATTCCTACAAATGTATTTGTTAAACAATATTTATTGAAGATAAACAAACTATGGAATGTTCTGTTATCTTCTAGTAACTATCAAAGGTTGCATAAAAAATTCATTCTCATGTGATAGTAATCGCTATTATATCTCTGATATACTTTGTTTAACTTCTGGCGTTTTTCATATTCTCATGGTAATTGCCTTCGTACATATTTTTGATTCTGCAAGTTGAATAAAAATTGTCGTGTGCTAATCCCTAGATAATATGTAAGTATTTAATATATTTATATAAAGTTACAATGAAAATCAATCCATGTTTTTTCTCTGTTATGATTATAATTGAAGTAAATCTTTTATCATTGTAGAGACAACTGGAATCTCATTGAAACAAAAAGAAAAACAAATCTCGTTTTAAGGACAATACAAAACTCATTGTTAATTGTTATTATAATTGAAAAAATTAATTAAAGTACAAAAAGAAGATCCTACTTTAGAAGAATAGCTTGTATAACCTTAATTCAATTTATTTTTATCTTTGGTAGCATTGCGCATGGCTAACTCCAAAAAAAAAGTAACACCACTAGAAACGAAGAATAGAAGAGCATACACATGTCATTATCTAAACAGCGAAAGAGATTCTTAGAATATTAATTAAAAAAGAGTCCAAGCTATAATGAAACGACTTAGTTTTAGTAGATTTTTGTTTCAAAATTTTTGTTCTTGAAATTGGGATTTATTCTATACGATTTATCCATGAAATAAATCAGTTTGTTTCTGATTTCGTTTTCCATCAATCAATGAAACAAATCTGTGGTTTCAACATCCTAAGCAAACTTTTTTTTTAGTATACGCATGAGATAATTGAGAATCTGAAGGAAGAGAAAGTCATGCGCTATGGACAAATCTTGAGGTCTGCTGACGTTGACAAACGATGATTTACATGTATTCTCACACTGACACTTGTCTATTACTATTACTCAACAAGATCTGAATGTATTGGTTCGTCAAATGAATTTGAAGAGTTTATTGTAAATTTTAACAAGAATGCATAAATTCAAATCTATCTAGTGCGAAAGAATTTATGACACTATGGAAGATCATGATATAAGAATACAGATCATTGATGAAATGATAGCTTTTATGTGTAATCAAGTGATCGATTCCAATTACCAATAAATAATATTCTCCGAGCAAAATTTATTCTTCAGAAAGTTAGCATTGCGGAGGTAATCTATAAAGAACATCCAGACAAAAATCACATTTTTTTGACTTCTCGTCCCGTCCGAAGGTGTCTGATTTTGGTTGTTCCTCCTCTCTTCGACGTTTAGTTTTCAAAGCTATTTTGAAAAAACTCTATCTGTTGAAATATACATGTTTTATTCGTAGATGATACGTCACAAAATTTTGAGACATTCTTCTTTTGAAAAGGTCACATGAATTTCAACTCGATGCGAAATTTCAACAACTTGTCGGTTCAGGCTAAACATCATACAGGACATCGAGTCTTGACAACATATTTCTTTAATTAACTTCCTGAAAAATCCGAAATCCTATGAAAAGTTGATACATTCCGTAGTGCTTAGCTGCATGTATTTTCAATAAAACGTAGTGTCCAGCGAGACGGCACAGTGTGCTGATCAATTACCTTTGATCGGTTTAGAATTAGTGCAGTCTTTTGAGAAAAGTATTACTTGTATGTAATAAGTGCCAAAGTAAAAACTGGAGTTCTCAATAGGATTATCAAATGATGCTCTTCTGATTCATTCATAATTAATTAATGCATTTTGAAATATTGAAGAAAATTCAACAAATACTCATTTATAACTTTATCAAGTAAGAGTTAATATCCATATTTGTTCATCAATAATATTGTGAATATTTCAGTAGTTTTTCTAGTAATCTAACTACTGATTGAATAATTGATGACTTCAATTTATGATCAAAGCACTACAACAATAGAGTGATCTAAATGTGTGCTGCTGATAAGTACTTTTTAATGAAATGAATACTTCTAAGCACTCTGAAGTATGTCAAATATTTATAGACATAAGGCTTTTTCTGAGAGTTAATGAGAAAAATTTGAACTTGATTTGAAGTTCTGATCTCCCTTCTGAAAAAAAAAACTGCTAGAAACCATTGTAACTTGAAAACTCTATGAAAAAAGCTTTAAAAAGTGTTGATAAGTATCGGGACATCTAGATACATCTTATTTATTCTCTACTTCTGTCCGAAGATACCAGATTTTTGCTGATCTCCTTCTTCCTCCATCCTTCTAATTTTTTTGAACGTCCCTTATGAATGGTTTCTTATCAAAATATATTCGGAAATGAGGGTACTTTACACTAGACAAACTTAAAAATCAAGTTAGGCATCTTAAAGAATCAAGTTGATAGTATTATTCGTGCAATGCATTTGTCACTGCTAAAACTAAACAGTCTCACTTGATAAGTTCTTCAATATTCATTGTATGCCTCATTAGTTTCTATTTCACTCGATAGTATGGAACAATTTCAAGTTATAATGAAATCTGTTTTCATTTAATTTTTTCTACTATCATTGCTGTTATAATTACAAACGTCAACATATTTGACATTTAACTTCTTAAGATGAAATCCTTGTCTTCAAAAGATAAACTTAACAATATGATTGTGTATATTTTGATTAAAATTGAGCAAAGAAAAAACACATATGTTATTGAGCTTGATGGCGTCATTTAAAGATAAATTTAGTCATAAAACAGACGAGAAAAGAATTTCAGCTATGTTAGTTAAGTCAACGATAAAAAAAGAAACGGTAGAAATTGATAATTAAAGATAGCTTGATAAGCATTTTTAACCGTAGTGCATATTTTTTTTTAATCTTATCAGATGTCGTTCTCTCACTAGTAAATAATGTTTACATTAGTGTAGATTTTTAAATACGGATGAGGTCAAAGCGTATTAAAACAGGTCAGTATAAAACGTGACGAGATTAACAATGTATATATGAAAGAAGCCTATAGAATATTTATTAATAATTCGAAACATTGTCACTATCCTTGTTTGAATTCAGCGACGAATATAAGAAACATGACTGTTTTTCTTCTTTTGATGCTATATCATAAAAGAATTTTTCTTTCCACTAGATGCTTTTAAATCGATGGAAACTTGAACAGTGACATAAATGAATTTATTCATGTATGAAATCTTTGATGAAGAATGTTTTGTTATGTTGTTTGGAACATTAAAGATTTTGAAATTTCTCATGTATAAATAATATTTCAGTAGTAATACTTCACATCATCCAGTGGGAGAATACCGTAAATATTTAACATAGTTTCATATTTAAATAGATGTTCACAATAGAAAGAAGAATAGAATAATTTGCGTATGAAACAATATAGGAGTATGCATTTGTTATTATCGTAAAGAAGACAAGAAATTGTACTTATTGTGTCATAGATATTTAGTTAATGTTAGAATATCCTGCAAAAATTCTATAATATATAATTTGATGTATCTTTATAAACTATTATTTTTGTTTTTCTATTTAGTATCACTTTAAGAGATCGATTTCAAATGTCACAATATATTATTTCAACTGCTAATTTAACATCCTATTACGTAACAACTTATTTGGGAACACCTATCTTTGTCCTTGGTGTGATAGGTGAATTTCTCAATATCATTGTTTTTCTTAGTCTAAAAACATTTCGATTAAATTCATGTGCATTTTATTTAACTATCATGGCAATGGCTAGTATTGGATATTTATTTACAGGTTTACTTACATTTATAATGATGTATGGATATAATACTGATTGGAAAAAGCAATCAAGATTTTATTGTATAGTTAGAGACGGTTTTACTCATATTTGTATGTTGATTGCTTTTTCATGTTTATGTCTGGCAACAATTGATCAATTTTTAGCAACTTGTTCATATCCACGTTGGCAACAATTGTGCAATATTAATTTAGCCCGTCGCTTATGCTTTGCATTTATTATTTTATGGTTTCTTTACGGAATTTCATTTTTTATTTCTTATGATTTGGTTATTGATATTTCGACTGGTAATTCATATTGTAGGGTTACAAATGAAATTTTTCAGCAATATCTTAAAACTTGGCATGTTCTTATATTTTTGGGTATCTTACCACTTTCTATTACAGTTATATTTGGATTTTTAGCATATAGAAATGTACAAAATTTATCTTATCGAACATTACCTCTTGTTCGACGTAGATTAGATCAACAATTAACAGTTATGGTACTAACGCAAGTTGTTTTTAGTGTTTTTGCTATTACACCATATGCGGTTATAAATGCAATAATACTAGATCCCTATATAACACAAGATCGAGTTGCAAATGCAATATCACGTTCTGCTAAAATGTTATCGATTATTTTACTTTATAGTTGCTTTGCAGTAAATATAATGAAAATTTAATAAAATGATTAGTTCATAAATATTTCTATATATATATTTTTTTTTCTTTTAGAGTTCATTTTATATTTATATTTGTGCATCAGAACGATTTCGTCATCAATTAGTTTTTGTTCTTTGTAAAATGCCTCTTCAACGATGGCGTCGTCGAAATGTTATTATCGATTTAGCAATTTCATAACAATAAACATTGTGCTTTCTTATTAAGAATCTTCTTTTTTTTTATTTGTTGTCTATGTATTTGTCTATTTTGTTTTTCAATGATCTTAATTATACGACATGTGACAATATAGTTGTACAAAAATAAAACTTTATTATTCCTAGAAAACACGTCGTTAGACAGTGTCTGTAAAATGTCTCTTTAATTGCATGAAGTAATTATCAATAATTTATCTGCTAATTTTATCCAAGGATATGGATGGGTGAATCTGGAACTTCGATGCTCATTAAAGAGTACCTGTCGAGAGCTTTTGAAGATGTGAAATCTTTGAAAAAATGAAAAAATCGTAGATGGGACCTATCATGTTGGAGTGTTTAAGATGTGGGTCGAGTGCAGACTCTTGTCAACACTCACAACCACACCAACATCCTAAATTAAATATACTCAAAAAAAAATGACTGTGCAGTGAATGCCAGTGTTCGTCGATAGTGGCGTAATACGATACAATACACGAAGATCCTATGATAAGAAAAAGGGTAGAATACTTGTCTTCATACTATAGCACATCGATATGAAGAGAGAAAGAATAAATAAGAAAGAAAGAAATCCATTGATGAATTGTTTTTCATGTTAGAAAACATAAATAGTTGCAATATTTTGATCTGTATGGAAAATCAGCAATGCCCGATAATTGAGATATAGCCATTCGTGCATTATTGAAGACTCTCAACGAAGCTATGATAATTCCTTGGAGAAACGAGAACTAACCATTAGTTCTCTCCGAGTTCTACCAACCATAAAAGCCGAAGTGAGCTGTGCACGAATATAGAAAGGATTCCAATTTCCTCAGTTCTCGGACCCCCATAATCAGGGTGGGGTGTGGGTGGGTGTGTGAGTGTAAAGGTACGTGTAGATATGGCTTTGGATATGAGATGACACTAAAGAGATCCACATCCTACTTACGAACATCCTGTCGTTTTTATTACGACCTTTCTGTCTTTATCCTTACGAACTTCCGAACATTGTCATTCCGATCTCTAGTGGAATTTTGTTGTTCAAACTTCGAAAGCTATTATCAGAACTCTTTCCGAACTTCTGTAAAGACTTCATTCCGAACATCCTGTTTTTTTGTTGTATTTTATTTACGAACTCCGTTCTGAACATCCTGTGTTTTTAGTCATGTCCGGAGTTCGGAATGAGAGGGTGGTGCGAAGCGTAATTTTTCCGCTATGCTTCAATTGGTAATTTAATTCTTAAGTGTGTATAAGATCTTAGCTAATATATGCATGTATGTATCTTCTGATTGACCGATTTCGTTTGCTTCACTTAAATGAGTATCAAAATATTCGTACAGAGGTAACGTGTGTTGTCTTCCTAGGAAAGAAAGAATAGTTAGTAGTATACTGACACTCTTTTTTATTGTATTTTTTCTTGTTTATGTCTATTTTCGCGCACCTTGTGAGTGAAGCAAATATATTGTTAAAAAGTTTTTTCAAAATTGACAATATTCTGTGAATATTGACTGAGGATCGTACAGACCTTCTTTCATAATAAAATATATGAGTGTATTTAATATTCTACTTACATCAAAATAGAAATAAATACCTTTTTCTTTATGTTATTATTTTTCTTATCTTTGCTCTCTAGATATATAGTGCACTATCAGAAGAAAGGACGGTTTCGCATGTAATATCGTATTTGTCTTTTTTACATTTTATTTAGTCTATATCTTTTCTGCGTACAAAACATGTCGAATACAAGCATTGCTGAGCAAGCTACTGCATCAGTTGTCAGTGAATCACCAGCTATTATAGAACGATGGAAACGAGATTTTTCGCAGACAAAAACTAATGGCATCACATATGATTACATTATTGTTGGCTCAGGCTCAGCTGGTGCTGTCGTAGCTAATCGTCTCTCAGAACAAAGTGATAAGCGTGTTCTTCTTATTGAAGCTGGTGGCGTCGATACAAAGGACCAAATACAAATGCCAGCTGCTTGGTGAGTGAGAGCTCGATCAGGTTGAAATGATCAGAGTATTACACATAGTGTAATCAGTTTTAATAAAAGACGACTAATCTTAAAGGTTTACGTATCTTATAGGAGAGATTATTCGATAGAAAAATGATCTTTTCACAAGTACTATTGCAATTTCTGTCAAAAAACCATGATTTTCGAACTTTATATAAAATATTGTCGTACAACTGGTTGTGAACACAGAAGAAAAGAAGTTTGAACGAAAGTCTTCATTTCTCTTTATAAAATAAAAAAACAAAATTTCTAAGAAATAAAGTCAGAAAACTCATGGAAAATCTTACTGTGTTTTCTTAGATTAGGGACATTTTGTCACTCACAGACTAAAGTATGCCATTTTCTTTGTGTTCTAGTGGTAGCTGTCAGCTTGGTGAAATTGATTGGCAATATAAAACTACACCTCAACTATATTCACATTTTGGTTGTGTCAATCAGCAAAGTAATTGGCCACGTGGTAAAGTTTTAGGCGGTAGTTCTTCCATAAATTATCTGCAATATGTTCGTGGTGATCCGCACGATTATGATAATTGGCAATTACCACAGTGGTCATTTCAAGAAATGTTAAAATATTTTAAAAAATTGGAACGTGCTGATCCGAACGCAATTCCAAGGAATCAGCATTTCCGTAATCATGATCAAGATAACGGAATGATGGATGTAACAATACTTGAAGAACCAAATTCAACGAATCGATTGTTTATTGAAGCATGTGAGAAGAATGGATTTCATGAAACTAAAGATTACAATGCTGAAGGAAGTCTGAATGGATGTGTATCAATGTCACAAATTTCAGCAAAAGAAGGAAAACGTTGGTCAACAGCAAGTGGTTATCTCCTGACAGCAGTAAAAAGAGAAAATTTTGACTTGCTAATACATGCACATACTTGCCGAGTAGCATTTGATGAGCAAAAACAAGTATCTGGTGAGTGTCAAATTAAAAGTATTTGTTTGTAAAATAGTTTTGATTGAGACTGTAGAAAATTTTTTTTTACGAGTTCTTTTCATCCTATTCTGTAAAAATTTTCAAGATAGAGGACACAAATTTGCTCGAAAGTAGTTTTTGTCGTGTTTTTGTCTTTGTTAGCAAAATTTCGTCTAAGACACACAGCGGCAATAGGACCGGCAAAATAATGTGAATTCGACAGAAATTCAATGTCTTTCTTGTTAATTTTCACATGTCAACCTAGCAAAAATGTCGCGATCTTTTTTAATGATGTCCAATGTAAATGATGTTTTGAAAAGTGACAGGAAATTTACTTTTCAGAAGTTTTCATCTACTTTTGTTTCTGTTGGATATGTGATTTTGAACGAAACGTTCTTCATATTTTTAGGTGTTATTGTTAAACGTACTAGCTCATTAGACAAAGAGGAATTTATCAAAGGTAAAGAAGTCATACTATCAGCTGGTACAGTTGGAAGTGCTCAAATACTTCTTCTCTCTGGAATTGGTCCTCGAGAAGAATTACAGAAACATCAAATACCCATGATCGTTGATTTGCCTGGTGTTGGTAAAAACTTACAAGATCATATGATGACTATTCTAGTCTATTTGACTCACATACCAACACTTTCAACTCGTGATTTGACACCTGAAAACTTACAAAAATGGGCAACTCAAGGAAAAGGTCCTTTAACTTCATCTGGTGGTGAATCACTAGCGTGGTGTCAATTGAATGGAAATGATAATTCGAGTATAGATTCAATGTTTTTTCTATTAGTTTACATTGTCATCTTTAATTATCTATTCTTCTAGATAAAACACAAGTACCTGATATCCAAATGCAGTTCAGCCCGTTTACAGCTGATGCTGAATTTTTTCGAATCTCTAATTTCAAACCGGAAGTTTATGAGCAATATTTGAAACCACATCTAACTGATGAATCACAATGGACTATTTTGCACTTGCCCACACTTCTACATCCCGAATCAAAGGGTGAAATTACACTTGCAAGCTGTGATCCTCTTGCACATCCAATTATCAATCCAAATTATTTGGAGGACAAAGAAGATGTTCGTAAACTGGTTGAAGCATGTAAACTAGTTGAAAAAATTTTTCAGACTGAACCACTGAATAGTACACTGAAGTCAATGGCAAAAGAAATGAATGGAGATGAAGCAACAGAAAATGAAGATGTGTTTTGGGAATCGTACGTCCGAAAGTATACAATTACAATCTGTCATCCAATTGGCACATGTAAAATGGGAAAAGAAGAAGATTCCATGGCAGTTGTAACGTCTGATACACGAGTAAAAGGTGTAAGAGGTCTACGTGTGGTTGATGCAAGTATTATGCCAAACACTATTTCGGGCAGTACAAATATTCCAACAATTGCAATAGCCGAGAGAGCATCAGATTTAATTAAGAACAATGATTAAAAGAGATTGTACTAGTTTTTAAAGTACTAAAATACACTTGCTTAGTCTTAGAGATTTGATCATTTTTAAAGAGACGTAGTGAGTTGAACGTTTATCTTATTGTTTCTTATTTTGGTTCACTCAATGCTTATATATATATATATATATACGCTTTTCGTGCTGACATTGGTTTACTTGTAATGGATTGTTAATCTTGAACTTACAAATGCTTTAATTTCTATTCGACAGAAAGAAAGAAAAAACCGTAAAACTGATATAAAAAAATCTAACAGAAACACAAACTGTGGAAGTAAAGTACAAGTGCGTTCGAGCTCAATGCGAGTGTGGGTGCAGATGTTGGCGAAGGGAAACCTCAAACCCCATTCCACCCAGGGTGTTGGTTAGGAGGAGACCCACACCTATAGCGGCTTATGGCGATTCATTGCAGTAATGAGAGCCGGTGACCAGACTGATAAAATCGCGGTAAACCGCTGGTTTTTAATTCGATTTTCACTACATCGGTTGTATCGATTGCACCTGTTTGACCCTGTATAATCTGAGAGAGAGATTAAAGATAAACATGACTACTATATCATTTTGTGGAACATTAAAAACTGCGTTGATCTACGTTATTAGTTTCCATATTGGGTTTGCAAAAGAAAAAAATATTTTTTAACCATATTTATGACTCAAAATGCTCAAAAGTGATAGATTCCTTGAGACTATTTAGTCCTTGACAAATTTTTTTTACATTCAACAAAAACAAAAATAAAGAGACAGAAATGTGCAGAATTTCATGCTCAATCTTTCTAGTCTATTGAGAGTGGAAGCTAGGAGATGGTAGAAATTTACGGACTTATTCCGAGGTGTCCTTTGTTTGGTTTAGTTTTTTTGGTTCTATGTTATTCAAATCTATTTCACAATTGTTTTCACAATATCACAATTGGAAACTTGTTTTTCGAACAGACGACATTAAAGGAATATATAATATATTATTTTTTAGGAGACCAGACTTTTAATAAGGTTATGTATATATTTTTTCTTCGATTTGATTAATTTATCGAAAGAATCACGATTTTTCTTGATGATGTTGTTTTTCTTTTACGTCAAAAAACAATAAGATTAATTAAAAATACAAATTTTCTGTAAAGAATAGCAGTTCCGTTTAAATTTGAAACGATGATTTTATGTATTTAGTGTTATTTTTGCTATTGAAAATATTTCAAAATGATCTATCATCATTAACCCACGATACAAAAGTATCCGTACAAATGTTTGAGGCTATTGCGCATCGGGGATGAATCATAGAAATCGAATTAACATGTCGTCTAATAGACAACATCATATATATTCAAGAAGTCAATCACGTATATAATCAAATTATCTCTTGTTGAAATATTAATATTTTGATCTATCTCTATAACAATAATGTACGCCATCTTTCGTTCTCTTGCCCTCATTGATAAAAATAGATTAGCCAATAGTTTTTTTTCATTCTTCTATGACAATTAGGCTAGAGTGTTATTGATCTGAAAAAAAATTCTTGTTATTATAGTGTAGTAGTATTTTTTGTTTTCTGTCTATTAGAAGAAAAATGCAGAAAAAACACGACAACATGTAGAAGCAGAAAAAGATAATCTTCATTTTTTCCGAGAGAACTATCAGAGAATCTAACACTCAAAATGTTCAGATTGACTGTCAACAACAAGTCCAGTCCAAATTCAGTCGATATTCCATTGCAACAATGTAAGAGTGTGACTCATTTCTTTACTTGTCAATTCTGTTCTTTCACTTATTTATCCTACTTTCTAGTTTGTAACTGTTCCTTATGTCCAGACTGTGGTTTCGATACTACTTATCCATCAAAACTACAAAGTCTCATTAGTCCAACTGACTTTCATCAGTCAATCAAAAATATCAACAACTACTTTCCAAAGTCACATGGTTGTTGTTGTTATTTTATAATAATCTCAATCGCTCTTATGTTAGCCTTCCTAGTATTGGGCATTCTTGCGCTGATTCACGGTTTTACAGAACTAAAGAGTAGCAAAAATGTACCTGGAGAACCAGCTTTAGCTATGATTGGCGTCGGCACTGTTTGTATTTTAATTGGAGTGACGTGTTGTTGTCTTTGTCGTTATTGTTGTCGACAACAAGGGAAAAGCGTTCAATCATAGGAGAGAGCCATTGAAATAGAGTCGAAAAAATATGAAGCACAACACTGTCAATGGCATCTGATAATGAAGAAAGATGAGCCAACGTGTTTTACAACAAATAGTGATCGATTCCCGAAGTTTCATGTAAGTCAGATTGGTAAATTGCTAAGATTTGTTGTAAGATTTTTTCTTTATATTCTTCTAGATTATTATTGACATTAATCAAGTGAATGAGAATATCCCAGTACTATCATCTTATCCCGATGTGCACTCCTCCTCGCGAAAAGATAATGAAGCATGTGAACAAGAGCATTTAACTGCATGAAACTCATAAAGAATTAAAGTCATTTTCTCTAGATATCTGAATATTTTTGTATAAATTGTAAAAAGATTTATTAAAGTCAATTAATACATAAAAAATAATATTTCTTATACGATTTTTTTTTCTCGAAATAAAATCAATATTTTAATGTCTAAACATTTCTTTAATGATATCTTTCACAATACAAAATTACTTTCTATTATATTATAAAAGATAAAGATTTTTCGATTATAGTTTTTCTTTTAAATGCACACAATAATTGAACATCTTTTATCTTTATATAAACTATGTGATGTTTGTAGAAAATAAGTATATAAATATTATTTCATGTATCATTTTATCAATCATGATTTTGTATTTGTTACTCGTTTTAACAATGTATTTTAGGCCAAATGGCTACATCTAATAAATCTTTTCTTTTTCTTTATACCTTTTTACATTAGAAAAACGAATGATGAAACTTTTAAAAAGTTACAAACAATGATTGATCATGAACAATTATTTTGTAACTATACAATTGAATGGGTCAAGGATACAGGATGTCCCAAAATTCATGATCACTTAAGAAATGCGTATAACTCTCTTATTAATAAAGCTTTATCTTATAATTTTTTTTTTATTTGATAGACAAGATTCATAAATATTGTTCAAAAGTATTGCCTTTGATATTAATACAAAAATTTAGACGTTTTACCGTTTCCGAAAAAACTCATGTAGAGTTCCTTTGTTTTTTTTCTTTCGATATTCTAGTCCTTAAATCATCTAAATTTTGTACTATAGATATTTTTAAACATTTATCAGATTCTTGTTAGTTTCGATTAATTTGAGTGAAAAGGCGGCTTCTTTGAAAGAACCAATGACAATAAATATCATTTATTGGAAAGATAGAGTCAATCACATTTTTTTCACAAACTGTCTGTTTCTGGCTAAACAAAATCTTGGATAGTATATAGATTGGAAGAAGCGGACTAATATCATGGACTTCACGATCATCAGATTTAACACCATTGAATTGCTTTTTATGGGAACATCTTAAAACGAATGCCTACAGAACATCAGTATACAATTTAGATGATTTGCGTGTGAGTGTGGGTCTTTAAGCTCTGGACCATCTCTCGACCAACACTCACACTCACACCCTCTAGTGGTACCAATGCAATAAAAGGAGAACAGAGTATCATATTGATATAAGTATGGAAAATGTATTTATGCACATTTATATAGTTCGAAATAAGATGATAAATAACACACAATTACTGAGAGAAAAGAAAACAATGGCGAAAATATGAAAGAAAAAGATTCGAATCATCAAATAAGGAGTGTAATCACGATAAATTAGTGTATTTAACTAAATATAGCAACGAAAAAGTCAAGATACCAGAAAGATAAAAAGAGTGAAGAAAAAAATGTGACGATGGCAGTTTTAGCATTGACACCACTGTTGCCAATGGTGGTAGTAACAGGATTTTGTCTGTACTGTACTTGGTAGGTGCGATTATTCCCATCTTCAGTGAATAAAAGACTACCATCTTTTAGAACAAGTAATCCAACTGGACGTCCAAATGTGTCAGGTCCAGGTGGATATGTTAGAAATCCATACACAAAATCTTCATAGTAACCCATTGGTTCATTTGTGCTACTATTAAATGGAATAAAAATAATCTTATAACCGGTTCCATTATTTCTATTCCATGAACCACGAAATGCTGCAAAAACACCATTATGATATCGAGTCGGAAATTGATTATTTGTATAAAATTGCATACCAAGTACAGCTGAATGAGCTTCAAGAAGAACATTTGGTGTTTTTGTTATTGATACTAAATCAGGTCGTTCACTTGTTCCATTAGGAAAACATCGTCTAGGATCAGTTAAATTTGAACTCATATAAGCAAATGGCCAACCATAAAAATCATTCTCATCAATACGTGTAAAAAAATCAGGAACAAGATCATCACCAGTTTCATCTCTTTCTTGACATGCCACATATAATTGATTAGTAATTGGATGAAATGCTAAGCCAACAGGATTTCTTAGACCATAAGCAAATGTTTTTTGATTACTACCATCGAGATTTACTTGTTGAACAGAAGCTCGAGGTAATGGATCAGCATTGACATTCGTTGCTGAACCAATTCCTACAAATATTCGATCACCACTAGGTGATATAACAACTGTTCTTGTAATATGTCCATTTGGACTATAAGTCATCACTATTTCGCCTGTACCAGTGATATTTCGATTTCCTGAAGTCCATAAATAACGTCGAGTAGCATTTCTGTTACCAACATAAAAGTATCCATTGTTAAAAGCCATACTATATGGATAATTGAGTCCATTAGATGCATCAGCAAATGTAATACGTTCATCTGGATAACCATCACGATCATTATCTACCAGACAAGAAATTCGATTAACATCTGGTTCACTAACGAGGATATCATTTGTAGGTGTATAAATAAGATAACGTGGTGATAGAAGACCAGTCATATATACCTTCACAGTGAATCCTTCGGGAACGTAGAGAAGGGGATCTTCAGGTACAGAAATGATTCGAGCCTCTTTAGAAGCCGGCGGTGTAGCATATGGTGGTGGAAGATCATCAACGGTTAGGTGAATTGGTTGTGGAACAAAAGTAATATTTCTGCCATGTGCTTGATAAATCACAATCCAAATTAGAAATGAAAAAACAAGTAATACGAACGATGCAAACATGTTTGTGATTGCTGTCGTCGTTTTTGTTCGTTCTGTCTTTAATTAAACACAATATTATCTACTTAGATGAAATGGATCAAAAACGAAAGAATGAATGTAAATACAGTATAAAGTGTTAAGAAGATGATTCATGACATAATATATGTGTGGCATCTTTTTCATTCATTCTTCTCTATTCTTTAGCAAATATCTATACTATTTCAGCAGACAAGTAACAACCAAGTTGACATTTTCTGGCGTAAGGAAAATACAAATTTTTCCACATCAGAAAATAATTTTCGAAAGAAAAACAAGTGTGAAAGCATTAACTTTTTTTTAATTCATTTTTTCTCTTACAAATATGAATCTTTTTAGGAAGTTTAACTCTACGCTTTCTATATGTCAAAACAATCACTGTTTCCTAATTCTTTCGGCGGGATAATGTAGTCTATAATGAAAAACTCACATAAATGATTAAACAAGGTATAATTGCTATTGGTATATGAGTGCAAATGTGAGTATATATATGTGATGTGCAGTACAAATAAATATTTAGTAGTAAACAATGCACTTTATCTGATGACAAAGATATTAGAAGGCCTCGCTTCTTTGTGAATATATCTTATCTTGTTTCAACAATGAGAAAATGTTTTCATTTTCTCATTATCACAATGAGGTATAGCTAGATGACAGAGAGACGTGTTGGATTAAATATATTCTTATCAATAACTGAAACAATGCCGTGATGATACTTTGTTTTCTATGGTCCTTGGTTAAAATCCAAGATAGACAAAATGTCATAATTAGAAAAGTATCGATAAAAGTGATGTCTATAGTAGCTTGAAACTAACGAAGGAATTTTAGCAAGGAATCAATCGCTGTCGACTCCATCTTTTCGCTTAGATTGATCTCGATAAAACGAGGGAAACATATTGTGGAATACAGAGTTATACGAAGTATGTCATTGCATGTGTCCACCTATCAACCGAAATAGCTGATTGGTTGGTTCATCTAATGGCTAGGATGAGCTTACTCTATTTTGAGAAAGTTTCAAATAGATCTTGAAATCATTGTGGGTGGGGTGTGAGTGTAAATAACTAGAAAAGCCATGGCCACACCCTCGAATATGATCGATCATTTTCTTCCGTAAAAAACAACAAAAGCTTGACTCCAAAAAAAGGCTAATAGAATATAATATCCAAAATGAAGCAAAAAGAAAAAAGACAAAAAAAAGTTACACTAATATAAATTTAAAAGATCCCATCGATATTGACTTAATCATAAGATGATAATGAGCGTAAAAATCAAACTAGCAATTCTGATTGTGAAATGTCATTTTTAGTGTTTTATCCTTTTTTACCATAACAAGTTGGTTCGTTAATCTAATAAGCAGCAGATATTGCTGTTTTCGTCAAGATTTTTTTCTTAAATTCAACTAATTAGTAGTCATCTAATTAGCAGATATTAATAGCAGTAGATTCCATCGACCTGTTTCCAGAATATTTCTTCAGGATACTATCAAATTTTATAGGATTTGAGAAGATCCAATGAGAATCTGATAATAGTCGATTGTTGAATTGATCTATTGGATAAAGAATATGTTATGAGAAAAAAAATCTAACAATGAAGTCATAAGGTAATAATTATAGAAAGGAAATATATTATAAAAGAGAAAACATTTATAAAGAAATGTATAGAATAGGAAATGGAGTGTGGAGAAACTAAAGTTAGTATGATGAGAGGTAGAATTCGTTGATATGAGGAGTCACTTCAAATATTCTTTTCTTACATTCCGTTTCTTTTCTGAGGTAATCGAATGATGTAATGAATGATAATCATAGTTCATTTCATATTAACATAATAGACGATACATATTTTCTATCTTAGCCTAAAATCAGAAAATTTTTTAACTATTAAATATAAAAAAAATCATCTAAATATTTGAGACATATCTAGAAATAGATACTTATTTTCACAGTTAATATAGCTCAATGAAATGTTCAATGTTGCATAGAATCTCTTTTCATGATAATCTAAATGTTTTTATAAGTTACCCTTTCATCTTCAATTATAAAATTTTTTCAAACTAAACAAATAAAAACTAATTAACGTGAAAAATTTTTCTCAATATATTTGACTTTTCTCGTTCTTTATCTTGAAATAATCTAAAAGTGAAATAGAAACAATATCGTCATATAACTTATGAATATCAAACACATCTGACTCATCTAAATGAAAGTGTATTATTAAATGATATTCGATAAATATATTACTAGTTTACAAAATGAACAAGAATAAATCAAAGATTTCTATAAAAAAAAACTTGCAAAATTTCTTCTTGCTAATGCTATTCTTCCATTAAATGAAGATATCGTCGAATATTTTCAATAGTTTATTCGGGAAGAACAAATGAAAAATAATGCTGATGCACGAAATATTGATGTTATTGATACTCTACAAAAAATGATGGACTCTTATACAAAAGAAGTACTTTCAATTTGAAACTCTTTATCATTTACCTATTAATGAAGCAAAAATTCGAGAGTAAATGGATGAATTAGAACTAAGTCAAGATAATATTAAAAGACACCAAGAAACTTATCTTAAATTATCAGCAAAGGCCAATTTATCAAAGATTATGTTTTAATTTAAAAATATGATTTCTCCAAAGTGATTTATTTTAGTTGAAAAAGTAAACCATTTTTTAAGTTATATTCTCTTTAATAAAACTTGTATTCGAGATAAATTTTATGTCATTCATTTTTAAGTTAAATATAAACAAATTAATAATATATGATCATCATTCAGTAAATATGTGCAGGATAAGCTTTCCCTATATATCAACCCTACTATATGGAGTTTCTTTTCATTGTGGTTGTACCCTACATTTTTCTCACACTAACTCTAGCCTATGCTGCGAAGTAGAACATGGTATGGTAGCGCTGCAAGGCCTGCTACTCAGTACTGGATAAGTCAAGTCGAGTCTGACTTGACTTGACGTATAAGTTGGAAAATCTATGAGTTGTCCAGCTGTGCTACTACTAGGCTAGTTGGGTTCGGTACTAAAAATTTTCTGTTGACTGATTTCGAAGACGACTCCACCATTGTTACTCTAAAAGTAACAGTCAAGAATGAGCCTATTCTTATATCATAGCAGATAAGAGACCATAAGAGATGTGTAGAACGTGTGGGTTGATGAATCTAAATAAGCGAAAGAAATATCTTGTGTCTCTATAGCGGCTATTCAGAATAGTATGAGTACGGATCTAATATTATTCGGCTCAACGACCTCTACTCACTGCACATTTCTCTTATTCTGACCCCATCCTACTCTATCTCAACGACACCCATCTCTGTGGCAGGAAGGCTCCGCAAGTTCCTGACATTGCCACTACTAGTAGAACTTATGATGTATAGTATCAAAACTAGAATTTTGTACAATACATTTTGCTTGGTTGGTTTGTATACGATTATAGAAATGTAGCCGGTCTAAACAATAAGTCATCGTTGTGTTTCACAATTGACGTCCTTCATTCTTCTACAGTTAGATGGAGACACAACCTTTCAAACATTGAGCAAGAAAAATACAAATCTTGTTTCAAACAAAGGTAATTCAAATAATTCAAGACCAATCACTGTTATTGATACATTAGCAAATTTATCCGATTTGGCGTTTTTTTTTTATCACAAAATATAGAGAAAAGAATAATATCGTCATGCAATACTCATACAAATAAAACATAATATCAATAACAACCATGCCAAATGAGTTTCATATCATCCAACAATGAAATAAATAATATGCAATAGTATGAATAAAAATAACTTATTATAGATATAAATACACAAATAAATATTGCAATACAAAGAAAAAGACGAGTGTAATAAATTATTGGAAAAAAAATCTGGTGAAGAGCTTTATATATATTCGAACAGATTACGCCAATAAGAGCAAAAGTTCATCACTAGACTTTTAAAAGATGCATCATTATGCATTTGATACATATATTTGAATTAATATGGCCTTTGACTAAAGTTCGATGGTTCATAAGAATCTGAAACTATTTAACCATCAAATATATAGAAAATTTTTGAAAACTGAATTGCGATATCTTCATTTTTTCATCCTTGAAATAAAAGATTTAATGTACATGAATGATGTGATTGTCCTTTAATATTGAAATATGTGGCATCATTAGTCTCAATAGTTAAGTAGTAAGAATTTCTCAAAATGTACTCAAAACTTTTGTATCTCTCTAATAAATTAACGGTTCCAGTTTCAATTTACTGTTGAAATCACCGAAATCTATTTTTGATCATTGAAATAAACAAGTCAAAAAGTAATATATCAAAACTAAGAAGAAAAAGAGTTTTATCATTTGACTTTATTCATTAATGACCTATTAAGATAAATAGAATGAATATTAAAGTTTCCACAAATAGCAATGATACATACACTGATGCCAATAGAGTAGAGAATAATATTTCATACAAGTGATCTAGTATAGAAAAATAGGTTGTCAGTTGAATTATTCCTTATCTCATTGATGTTTCATTCGTGAATGATTTTTTTTTTGGAAAAGCCTTGTTTTTAAAAGCAAATATAGTGAAGATAGAATATAAACTTGACAAGAAATCTATGTATGTCAGCAGTATACATGTCTCGAGAATTCCATTATATAATTATTTTTTTCCACTTGTTGGATATGTATCATAAATTATTTGTTTTCCGTATATAAGCTGAATGAATGATTATGTATCATTTATTATTTATTACTAATGAAGCAAAATTCTATTAAACTCAAAAACAAATTAGAACAACACATGCAGACTAGTGCGATGTAAAAAATAAAAACAAAAAAAAAGAAGTCGTCTGATATATAAGAAAAGCATGTTTTTTTTCTGTGTTTTGTTTACATTATAATAAAATTGATAAGAGCATAACGACATTGTGTTATGATAAAGGATCGAATGATTTCATGTGGATGTTATGTTTACAACTATCAACTAAATCAAAAATTTGATGTCAACGAGCGACATAATTAAACGATAGACTACATCAGAACTAGGACGAGTATTTTTGATAAAATTCAAATATTTTTATTATAATTCCTATGCAATTTGTATTAAATCCATCCCTAATAGACTTGTTTTAGATTGTGCATGTGAATATTCTATTTACTAGAATCCAAATGTTCATCCTTTCGAAACAGTTAGGATACCAAGCATCGAAAGTGAAAATGTTGAAGTGGTAAAACATAAAAAAGAAACATTGGACTACATTATGTCGATAGATACACATCAGCACTCAAGAAGTAGAAGAAAAATATAAATCATACACAACTCTTATTTGTTCTTTTACTCTATTAATCAACAATCTGTCTGCATGTATATATATATATATATAATTATTTTTCTTTGTGTGGCCACAGCCTTGATTACTGTTTCTATTTTTATTCATTGAATTTTTTCTCTTATTATCTGCATATATACATGCAACATAGACTTAGAGCTAGGAGTGTTCCGATGTTGTCAATATTTGGAGAGGAAACTTGAGGGTTGTGTTTCTAGAATCCATGAGCAAAAAAAAACAATAAAATGCTAAACTTCGTTTAGATAAAAACGGAAATTCTTCAAAATTTTTGGACACCGCAAGCTGTGGTCGAAGAATCGTTCCTTAAAATACTTTCAATTGCATTCACTAATGCAGATATTGGTATTCAAGAATACTTACAAGCACTATTTCACTTGCTCACAAAAGACGTTAAACATAAAAATAAAATTCATTATTTTGTATCTATTTTATATTTTTTCATAATATATTTGAATTGAAAATACAACAAACTTTACTATGTCGATGTTTTTCTTTCAATATTTTGCTCTTCGATATTGTAAGTTTTTATGTTTTGTAACTTTGGACTTCGAAATCAATGCATTTTATCGATGATTGGTATGTAGAGAAGGAAAAATTTAATGATATAAAGTGTTGATCAATACAAAATTAATATATTTTTTGTGCTTGTTTATGCACATGATTGGTAAAATAATTGTCTCATGTCGATTTTCAAGGTTACATTGATGGAAATTTTGAGTACATATGTATAGTTGATTATGTTTACATAAGGCGGTACATTTATCAGCGACTACATGATTAATACAAGGAAAGAACGCAAGAAGAATTGATTCAGTTCTATATAAATATACCAGCATATATTCATTTATTTAGAGTATTCGATAACAGCAAGAATCAAAATGGCTGACCCTCGATTTTGTTTTAAGTCAGTAACAGATAAAGACATGGAATTGTTCAACAAGGTAAATCAATATATTTATTTTCTTTTATGAATTTTCTCTATTGGTACATCAATTTCTTTTAGTATAAGAAATCTATTGATAGCGAAGTTCGAAAAAGTATCCATCAGTTCCAGCTAATTTTGAGCTGAAACCAGTACGTGCTCGTCACATCGAAGCCTGTGGCACGATTCATGATTACAAAGTACAGAAAAAAATCCATTCGATATTGTATCAATCACTTCTTTCATGTTAATATTTTAGATCGCTCTACCCGATAACAAATTCGTCAAAATTTCCTTCCTTACAGGCGGAATGCAGATGTACCCACCAGGCGAAAAACCACCTCAACATCCACCAGACCCCCGCATCACAGTTGACGATACATTAACATCAACAGCTGATGAATAATCTGTTTTTTTTTTATTCATTATTGTCTTTTCATAGACTATTGTAGCTAGATATGATTGACTCTATTTCATTCTAATTTTGCGACTTACACCTACCATAGATTCTGTATGGTAATGTAGAAAATAGTGAGTCCCTAGAATTTCAACAGTGATCAAATAAACATGAAAAAAGAGAAATCGTTCACCAGATAAATTGATAAACTACTGAACTGAAACAAACATTGCTACGTTGTGATTCGACGACAAGTTCGTATTTCTCGAATAATATTATCAACTAGACATTCAATATCATAATTAGTATGCATTATGGGACTTCGAATATTGTGTTTCTTTAAGATCAAGGGTGTAGGTGTGGGTGTGTGGATGTAAATGAAGAGATAATTAAAATCCACACCCTCATTTTACGACTCTTGTCTGCTCTCTGCTACATTAGCTAGCAGTTTATATATATTTATATCCTTCTAAATTAATATTATCCTTTGACTGTCAGCATCTAAGAAGTGAATCGATCACTTAATAAACTCAAGCTTTAATTTAAAACAAGTATTCTATTGACTTTGCTAGAGTAAGAATAACAGTACAGATATGATATTGTTTATAATATTTTAACATCAAAATTACATTATTACACAAGTATGCTTATGAGCAATACTCGAAGAATGTATATATTTTTCATCAGTGGATGATATGTATTCAATATTCTTTGTTGTATGTGTTAGATAGTTCATTTTAATTCTGAAACGAAATGAAATTTTTTTTTGGCAATTAAAAATTTATTCTGCTTACTAGATTTATTATAAACTAATGTAAAAGAAATTTGTATTTTTTTGGTTTTGGAATCAACTTTTCTATTTTAGATTTTATTTTCATATACAACTAATTATTATAGAAATTGATGATTTGTGATATGTATGATATGCCTTGTCTTTTGAAAAGAAATTTTCTATCTAGTCATCAGAATTCAACTGAAGTTTTTCATTAGCCACCAGTGTGTTTATGATTTACTCAATAACAATTCGCAGTAAATCGTAATTAATCATGATCTTTTTATTTTTATTCTAATTTGTATGGATTACAGATAAAAACATCTATTGATATCAAGAACTTTTTCTAAGTACACTAGTCATTTTTAAAAACGCACTAACCACAGAACCAAATAATACACCTTCAGCTAATATTCTTGAATTATTCAGCGGTAACCTTAATTATAAAACAGAAACATTATGTTTTTTTGATTTTCGTTTTGTTCTGTAATATTACTTTATATGGTTTATCGAAAAATGACTCAACATTTTCCGCAAGATCCTGAACAATTCAAAGTGGATTTTCAAGTACTCGAACATGAATTATTTCATTGATTGATTTTTATAATGATTTGAAACTTGATTTATGATTTATTTTTGTTATAAATTTTTCATTAGATCTTTCAAAGTATACGAAACTAGAGGTGGAAAATTATGAAAATCGAAATTTATTTAAGGGTATATCTGCCTCGTCTTTGCAAGAGTTCTGATGAAGACATCGATCAAAAATGCATGCAGCTATCAAGGTCGATAGACTTCTATAAGTAGAGCAAAATTTTTCTGAGTCTGAAAATTTCCAGATACTTCATTCATGAAGATATAAGATCGCAAAAGTGGAAAATCTATGCGTCATTTTTTCAAATTACAACTTTTTTATGATAATTATGATCAAAGCAAGGTGTATGTGTGCTTTTGCTTCAGTCAAAAATATCGTTTTCTGAACTTCGAAGAAGCAAAGTATGGTAGACACTACCGAAAAAATCTGAATTTTTTTTAAATGGTACTATTCTTCGAAGGGATACTGAGTTTCATGAGAAGAATATTTTTAAGAGAAAGGATAATCATGCATCCCAATTTAATTGATGTATCTACGAAAGTAAAGTGAAGCTTCATTAGACGAATGTTATGAAGCGAATGTGATTTTTTTATTCGAAAATAATTTTGAGAAGAACAAAAAGTAAAGTAAAATTTTGTTCTTTTTTTTTGCATATATCTCTTTTTGTTCTTAGAGAAATTTTGAATTGTCATAGATTATCATTTATTAGATATTAAATATGAATGTAAAGAGTTGCTTCTAAGAAAATGTTCATGGAATTGAAAGAAAAAAAAAGACAAGATCAACTCATAACATTGCTGCGTATAATAACACAGACTTTTTGTTTTCAAGATTGAGATTCTCGAAATTGAAAAAACTTCGAGTTCCTGACACGAATTAATTTTAAAATAATTGTTACAAGAATTTACCAGTTTACAAAAATCTAACACTATCATCAAGGATGAAGATACACTTTTCCAACTGAGATAATGTTGTATGATGAGAGAATTGTGCTTTTTGTTTGTCATTTTTATGACAAATGCTTATCAATTGTTATTGCCAATAATTCGAGAATGATTTTTAGATCTCTTAGACTCATTTTACTTTTCATTGGTTTTTGTCGAGTTATCAGATTCATTTGAGACAAATGAGTGACCAATTTTTCACTTCTCAAGACTTTTGTTATCGTCGATCGACCTTCACCTTTCGAGTCGATAAGAATATTGAACAAGAAATCGATTAGGTCAGATACGTGAGAGGAAGGGAGAAGAAGAGGTCCAGATGTAGTAGGATGATCGTGAATAGTCTGAATTTTTCAACATGTTGATCAGTTAAATTACAAGTTAGATCATGTTGAGTATCATCGGGTATGAATACTATTGAGTTTATATTGGTTGCAGTCAAGGGAGAAACGGCATAGTTCGAAATGTAGATAAATTCTAAGCTGAAGAAACATATCTATTAATTGACATTTGATTCTTTTTGATAATGGCTAGAGGTATCTTTCACGAGAAAAAAACAAAGCAAGTGTATCGAAAGATGAGTGCTTCTTTAATTGCGCATCAGATAGAAAACAAGAAGTAAGGGTAATGTACAATGAGATAAAGTATGGCCGCTGCTTTTTGTTGCCAGTGAGAGAATGTAGATGCTTTTTTCTTTTTCTTCGTCTGTCAGTGCATCAAACAAGCGGTAGATTTGTTTCTTTTCTTCTTTACTGCAGGCAACGCACAGGCGCATACTATCATCAAATAACCATTATATTCTCGATCCTATCTTTAACATTGTGATAGTTGATTTTATTTAACATGCTTTCCGAAGAACTTACTATTTCAAACAGTTCTGCTACTCATTTTGATGTTGGTTTGCACAATAACACAAATGAAGCTACAGCATGTGATAAAGATAGGAAAGCAATCACAAAATCACGAGCTACATTGAAAGATCTTCAAAATGTATTCAATCCGAAGACCTATGTAGTTGGCTCCTACAAATATTCTCGTCAATACCTACGTGAACGTTTAAGTCGTTCTATCTTGCACGAATTTAGTATTGATGAACAGAAAGTAAGAATCGAATTGGCTGCCGCTTATCGATTAGCTGCGAAAAATGGGTGGTTAGAATCTATCTATAATCATATTACTTGTAATGTAGCTGGTCCAAATGGCGAACATCACTTATTGATCAATCCCTTAGGCCTGAACTACTGTGAAATTACTGCGTCATCACTGATGAAAATTGATTATGATGGAAATATAATTCATCCAGGTGTAGTTGGTGACATCATGGGACTCAACAAAGCTGGCATTATTATCCATTCTTGCATTCATCGAGCTCGTCAGGACGTTCACTGCGTGATTCATAATCATTACTTGCCTGTAGCCGGACTCTCAGCAACAAAGAGTGGAGTGATCGAACTGACACAGACTGCACATATAACTGGAGAGATTGCTTATCATGATTATGAGGGCATTGTTAGATCGAACGATGAGCAACAACGGCTCGTGTGTGATTTGGGAGACAAGAATGCAATGATTTTGTGCAACCATGGCCTGCTCACTTGTGGACCATCTGTTGGTGCCGCGTACTACCATGCATACACGCTATGCGCCGCTGCAGAAATGCAATCGTATGCATGCTCTATGGCCTTTAACAAGAATGATTTACTCATACCGGAAAATCGACTTGTCAAGCTAAGCATGGATAGAGCTAAAGATCTCAATCAAGAATCATTTGGTATTCTAGAATTTGCTGCTGCCATGCGTGAGCTTGACTACGATCAAGATCATTCTGCTTATCCGGACTATCGAAATTAAATAATCATGCAGTTTTTTTCCTGTTGAGTATTGATTACGTTTTTCATTCTTTCACAATAATAAAAGCCAATAGGATCAGTACCACTAATGGATGGGCGTGGATATGAATCTTCTTTCACTGCATACACACTTACACTCATCCACTCACACTGATACCGACATCCACACATCCACGCTCCATGAACACCCACACTCATATCCAAAATAAACGAGCAAATATGAAATTTATTAAAGTTGTTCGAAAAAAATCTTGCTTTACGTCTCGAAACAGTTACATTGACAAATTCCATAGAAAAACTAACATTCATGTTAAGTTTTTATCAATTGCTACAATGATACTCGCTTAATGGAAAAGATATAGACTTAATAAAATAATAATAAATCTTTCACTGAGTATTATTTGATTATAAAATGAATTAGACAGATATTTCCAGTTGGATATTCATTTTTTTTCCTTTGGATAGAGAATAGTCTATGTACAATGCATAGATGTTCACATACACATGGAAACCTACTGTATTCGAACACAAACTACTAGAAGTCTTATTCTTTTTCAGCCACAAATAGAACAAAGTATGTACTGTAACGTTTTTAGATATCATTAAAAATGGATAGTGACCATAAATAAGAAATTATTTCATATCTTACCAATATATTTATTTTATGACTCTCCGCTGCCATATACACGTTGAGTAGCTATATAGCTGTGATTAGAAAAAAGTTTCAGTCAAATGGATGCAATTCTTTCGGGCTGTTGAAAGCTGTCATTACTTCAAAATTAGCGGCAAGCACGATTTTATATATGATTTTTGTTTCTTTATTCATGAGCTGAATAGAATGTATTTTTCTAATGTTTTTTACATACTCTTGTATGCCTTCAAAGTAGACACCGGCGTGTCAGTCCAGTCTCATAAGACAATCGGGATTGCCCTGAAAATTCTCAAAATTCTTATCTAAGAGATAATAGAATTCAAGCAACTATTGCAAATAGCATCTGGAATATTAATGGTCTTTTTCCCAGATTGAGTCATGTGCGATCATATTAAAAAAATTTCAACGGCTGATTATCGTTTTCTACACTTTTATGGCCTCTAAAAGGGAACCGAGTATTTGAAAAATGGAGTTCGGGTGTATCCTAGTCATATTGTCACGATCTCGACAAGTTTTTTCTCATTTAGAAATTATGCTTAGGTGTGAAGAACGAGTGTAATTTTCATTAACATGTTTATAGACTAGAAAGGAGTCAACAAAAACAAAGAAAATGAAGTGATTCATTGAATGAGTGGAAGTGAAAATTGTTGAGAAAATGTTCAATACATAATATATACTCACGAAATGAACTATACCCAAAGAATAAACATGAGGAATAATCACACTCATGATATATGTAATAGTAGTAGAAATTAATTATCGTGATTAAGCATACATATATATTCAACGCGAACGTGTGCTCCTCCAGACATTCCTTCTTTCACTTTACATCTCAATCTCTTTTCAACTAAATCAGGACACAATCACTTCTCTTTGCCGACTTCTACTATTAACAATTCTATGCAAAGAAAGTATTTAAACAAAAGAAGACTTAATTTCGATCACTGAAATACATATGAAAGATATCGGCATCTTTGAAAAATTAAGTTTAATATGTTAGTACTGTGTGTTTCATCATGAAAGTACAAGAATTTGTGGTTCTAATTTTTGTTAACTAAAGCATCAACATATAAGCTAACCTTTCTTCATGCATGTTCACGATGAAATGGATGTGTGCTGTAATTATCAGATGAATCAACACTTGCATCTTTGAGCAAGAGCACGTACTATGTTTTAACAATCAATCGGTAGACGAAACAGATTCATATCTTCGACAAGAGCGTATATGGGTGTGGGTGGATGTGGACGTGGATATTGATCTTCTATTCTCCAACTCTCACACTCACACCCACACCCTATCTCGACTGAAGTCAATTGATCTAATTTTAGAATATGTTCCAAAAATCGATCATCGATAGTTAGTGTCATATTTAGACAATAATGATTGATAAAACAAAAATAAAGTCGAATCATGTCATCGAATAAAGACATCAAAAATAAAGTAGAGCATTTTGACTATCAAGTTTCATCCAACTGAGCTTTTGTATCTTATGAGAATAAAATAAGCATGAGAAAATATATTTAGCGCAACTCGAGTCTAATCCATGTAATTACTTTTTTTTTTACATTATGTCATTAACATTGTGTTCTATAGCAATCAGGCTCTTGAATATATAAGATTCATGTATTCGATTGCGCTGAGATTGTATTGCAGTTGCGATATATTTAGAATACATTATGACGCAGTTGCTAAAAAAAAGTGTCACATGAGAAGCAACGTTAAACGAAAGATGAGATCAGTAACGAAGAAGACTATAATGACAACCAAGAGTGCATTTTTGATATTTTCATTTGTGTTGAGTTTGATTCCAGATATAACACGCATCTAGTTCCGAGTAAAGGCAAACCTATGTCCAATTTAACAGTTTCAAAACTGTCATTAACGTCGGCAATAATTCAAGCAACAATTATTCTTCCAGTGATGGATAAATACATGCTTGTTTTGCTATACGTTACCGGTTTTATTGGATCTGTTCTTAATATTATAACATTTCTCCAGAAACAGATTCGAGTTAATCCTTGTTCGACTTATTTTTTATCGGCTTCAATCATTGACTTTTGTATCATACACACAGTCATTTTTATACAGATTATTGTTGCATTAAATGGGTCTATCTCTAATACAATCTTTACAACCAGACTTTGGTGCAAATTGGGAAATTATCTTACATTTCTTTTTACTTGTTTATCGTCTACTTATATTACACTCGCATCGATTGATCGATATTGTACTAGTTCACTTAATTATAAACTTCGTAAATTGAGTAATGTGAAAGTAAGTCGTATTTTAGTGACGATGGTATTTCTGATTTGGAGTCTGTTCGCATTGCATATTCCTATTTCATACGATACGTCATCAAGTGCAACTCAATGCGTAATTCAAATGAAAGAATCAACTTCATTTCTTGTAGCAGTCGATGGATATTGGTTTTCATTGTTCAATGGGGTCATCGTTCCTTTATTTTTATGTGTATTTGGTCTACTGATTTATCATAATGTGCAACGAAGTCGACGGCGAGTTGGTCATCAACAACCAACGGAAACTCAAAGAACAATAACAGTAGGTCTCAATACACCAAGAACATGTTTGAGTCGATGCAATCAACATATGATAAGAATGTTACTCATTCAAGTGATTCTAACAGTTATTTTAAATATTCCATACATTGTTATTTATCTTCTTGGATTCTATGCAACACTACCTCTGAATCCATTGTCTTTGTTCCTCTATATTATATTTAGTTTTATTGGACGATGGTTCTATTATATGAACTATTGCAAAACATTTTATCTAAATACATTAACAAGTCAAGTATTTCGGAACAGTCTCAAAAATCAATTAATCTATGTAGTTCGTCGACATAGAGGAAGAGCCCTTCCATGGTCAATAACTGCTACAAACACGAATAAAAATTAGATTTTCTTTATTTCTGTACATTCGCAATCAAATACAAGGACGAAACGTATAAGACGTCAAATCGATCCACTTTTGAAATCCTAGAACTTATGTATGATTCGATGCAGAATTTAATCATCAAGAAAAACACTGGCTTTACTGAGAAATAATCGGTTTCTCTAAGTAAAAACTATCCGTCTTATTGTGTTAGTTAATTCAATTATCGGATGTGCAGTTATACAAAAGTTAATGGAAGACTACAAGTTTAACTCGTTTAATTAGAAAAATCAGATGAAGATATTATGATGCAAGAAGATTATCTTCGACAAGATGTCCTTATATAAACGTATACCCCCATATAAACCCGTTCTCTTTTTACCTTGTTTGAAACTGATCTCGTATTTAATTTGAGCCATGAATGCTATGATGAAACATTTTTTCTTTGTCAAAATTCATTTCTCAATTAGAATTAAGATATCCTGTAATAAATAATAAATAAAAGTGAACATTGCCGAACAAACAACACAAATGAAAATAAATCCGATTTTTGTTTTGTTCCAAAAGTTTTCCGAAATGGATGAGAGTGAAAGGAAGAGTATAATCCTCAATCTCCTTGAAGATTATAAGATTATTAGTTGTTTTAATACTTCTCTTTTGGATTGGATCATTGGTTATTTTTTTTGCCCCCAAAACAGTCAATACTCAGATTTCTCTCTTCTTTTTACATTGTCAGCTCGATGTAGACGAGCGTCTCTTCGTTGTTCGAACACATGCGCACTTGCACACGCCACTGATTATCTGAATATCTAACTTGTCAAAAGAAAAACACACATGCATGTACGTAGTGAAGAGAGCAAGTAGCACGTATAACAATGGAAGAGATAGAGAGAAAAGAATAGCACCAACAAGCAGAAGGAAAAGAAGAAGAAAGGTCGATCGGTATAGAGTACGGCTAATAGTTCTCTCTACTCAAGTTGAATGTGTGTTCACACACATTCGATCAATGTTGAATGTCGATTCGGTGGTCATTACTCGTCGATCGTCGTCGTTTACCCCAAAGTTCTTCGTATTGTTTTCGAGAGAAATAGTTCACGTTGTTTTTCTGCTTCTGTTTTGAAGCCGATCGAAACTTCACACTTCCTTCTGTCGATCGTCACTTGGCGGGCGTGGGTTTGGATAAATTGAAGATTAACATAAGCATCCAGACCCACACTCACACACTCAAGTGAAGTTAGCAGTGGATTCGAATTTTTCTTACTAATATTCGTTCTGGATCTTAGGTTGAGTCTCTAACTGGTTGGGCTATATAGAGAGTTCAAGTCTGCATCGAGTGATGGTATTCTCGCGAATTCATAGGACTCAAAAAAACTGAGTTCTGCCGTATTCTCACTTTGAATGCAGGCGATTCCAGATTTTTAGAGTGATTTTCCATTTCCAGCTTCCACAATTCTACTGCAAAGTTGCCACTCTCACCCATCCTCAGCAGGATACGTAGGTCGAAATGATTGGCATAGATAGTTTATTTTAAAAAAAAAGCCGTAAAATAACCGAATCAGTCACATTTTTCGTCGAGATTTTCTCAAAACTTCATATATCTTCAAACCAATTATAAAAAATCCTTTACTAGAGAACAAACTAATTGATGAATTTTCGTATTATGCGCTTTGTGACCATGAAGCAAATAGAATGATCTGAATATCATCTTCTCTTTTCTCCCTTTATTTGTAATCGGATTTGTTGTCCATCATATTTTGTTTGTGTGCACTCTTCAAATTGAAACAACTCTAGTAAAATCTAATGTAGATTTCTCTCATAAAATACTTACAAGTGTCTCTTGCCACTGTTTATTTATTGCAAACACAGACATGCATAATCCGAAGTTCATTTTCTTTCATTTCTTCGCTGCATCGAAAATTTTTTTACCCTTGAATTTGCTTGTGCATGTTCTTCAAACCTACACAACTCTCGCAAAAGTGCTGTAGTTTTATCGTAAGATGAAGAAAAGAGAATGAAAAAATTGATTGGCATATAAAATACGTTGCCTAATTTTTAACGAAACATAACAACGAGCAACATTGAAAGTGAGTTATGTTTTAATCTTTCCTTGATGCAAAATTTCTGACAAACTATCCTTTGAAGTAATCGATTTTTTCGTGCACAGGTTTGTATTCTGAATGTGATTCAGATTATCTAAACGATTGAACAGAAATGATAGAAAAGTTCTACAATGGAACTTTATTTGATCCTCGGCAAAAGATAGTTAGACTCTATATTTATTCTAAATATCTACCATAGACCACACTTTTTAAGGGTAAATTTCTTAAGGGCACAGTGAAGGTGTGCCATTTGCAAAGTACGGGAAACTGGCTTTGAGATGGAAAAATTGGATCATTTTCTGCTCTATCATCTGGGGGTGTCAATTTAAATTTAACTTGCATTTCATAATCCATTAAATTGAGAATTAAATTAAATTATTCTATCTGACGTTCAATTTTGTTGCATTTTGCAAAATTTTTCGCCTGGTGACTACTAGATGTATGATTTCTGTAGTCGGATCTTATTGGAGCTGATAAGAAATTGATTAGAGTTCCACTAGCATTTTATAAAATATAATTAAATCCAATAAAATCCCATAGAATTCCGTTTAACGAAATCCTATCCGAGTTCATAGACTTGAACTAGATCAGATACTATTCTGAGAATCGTGGCGGAGGAGCATCCTCAAGCATGGTGAGGCTCATCATATTTTTTTCTGTTATCAAATTTTATCCAAGCATCGTGAAGAATATAAGTCTTCGCATTATTGAACCTAAGTAGGAACTAAAACAGTCATTATGAAACAAAAATGATTTAGAAAGTACCAGAAAATAGTTTTTTCTGTTCATTGTTTGATGTCAGAATATGTATCTGGATGTGTTAGATGCTTAATATAATAAATTATGATATGAACAGGTGAAAATGAATCTATCTTCATACAAAACTACTTCATTTACTGATTATACTGAAATAACAGGAGCCAGTTACATAGTCTAAAAGAGCACAGTCTACTATCCAAAACTCATCTCTCGACTCTTTAATAAAAGCTTTTCTAATGACATATTGGGCCAAATAATTCAACAATGCGAGGTGAAAGTATAATTTTGAACATTACTGTAGAGGCATACCTATTACAGTGTAGGTGTAAGGATTATCTATAAGTGTATACCTATAAGGATGTAGATATAAGAATATACCCATGAAGGTTTAGATACAGAGATATAAGTATAAGTTTACAGATATAGGAGCATTTGTTTTTACATTGAAATACGTTGAGATACGGTCAAAAACGTAGCATGTATACGATCGTATTCATTGCATGTGCGGCCATTTTACGGCTCCTTTTTGACTCTGTGCGATGACAGTACGTTATCGTATACGATATGGCGACGAACGACCGTTTTACTGCGAAAGCCAAACGAGTCATTCTCGAGTCGTGTACAATCGTCGTAATGATGGACCTGGACTTTAGTAGAGGGTAGTTTATTAACGTTAACAACTGTTTTCGGTGGCATACGATAAAAACTAATCGTCGTACATCACGCCGTTTACAGTTTGCGTTTATATTTTACGACAGTATCCGAGCATAGTTTACAGTCGTCGTATGATTACGGCAGTCGTAAATGACGAGTTTTGACGGTTAGTTTTCTCGATGATCGTCATATACTGTAAATCATCGTATATAAGTGATTTAAACGATAACAGTAACCGACTGTCGTTTTCCGTCGTGACTGGAGGACATACGGCCGTTTACGATTGTATGTGATTCACCTGGAAAAGCTTCAAAGCCGATTTTGGTTTCTGTGTATGCCTATGAATGACTAAACCCGGGATTCCGGTACCGGGTATGACCGAACCCGGGAATGACCAAACCTGGGAACGACCGAATCTGGAAATACCAAATCTGGAAACAACTGAAACTGCGAATGACCTAACTCGGAAAGTTCGGATCCGGTGCATATCTATCTTTATCCATGTCTACAATGAATGAAAAGATCTAAGTAACTTTAATGAGTTTTGAAATTTAATCCATTAAAAGTGTATTTTTGTGATGAGTCTCGAGAAATAATGAAAGAGTGAATCGATTGTTTCATGGAGATAGTATGAAAAAACGGCTGAAATCAGATTGAATTCGACAGGTCTTATATTACACTAATAGAACGATTAAATAGTGTTAGATTTCTGGGTTCTAATACACCTTAATTAGTTTTTGAGGGTTAAAAGTCTGTTAAAAGTCGTTATATTTTGTTCAATTTTCAATCATAAAAAAGTCAATTAAAACCAGATGTGTTTTTTGTGTGTTTATCTGAATATCGTGAAATTGTTTTTGATTAAGTACCTGTTTTTAGTAGAAATGACTTGAAGCGTTATATATAAGTTTACATGTTTTTCTCTTCCTTCACATGGTATGACATTCTAGTTGAATCTAAATACATCGGTTTTTTTCTCTATTTCTTCTCAATATATATGAATTTTCGTGGGGTGAACTATTTCTTCATAAAGCGAAACAATTTTCGCATTGATCAGTTCAATGGGCCACTGCAGATCTTAGCCGATGATATTGAGATCGGCGGATGTATCATACTTTTTAAAACTTGATTTTTAGTTATTTACGAAGTATATTTTATGTATTTTGCTAGCTTCGAGAACGAGATCAGAATTATGAGCAATAATAGTAATCACAGTTATGTCAAAGAAGTCGCTGAACGGGGAGTACGAGCTTATCGTCTGTTACGTTCGTACGATGATGATGCTTGTGTCAATCTTCATCATGGCGACTGCGTGATTCCGCCTCATCCAGTGATACGAAATGCACTTAGAGAAGTCGCCGATAAAATGGAAATATGGAGAGAAACGAAGAGAGGTGGAATTAGTGTTGAATTGAATCGATACCGTGTTGGCAGTTTGATGATAATGCCTGAACTTCGCGAGGCTATCTTGGATGATTTTTCTAAATCGATGCCTTCCACTTTTAATCGAACTAATGCAGTTGTCCATATCGGAGGAGGAGTAACGCAGTTGGTCGCCGCTTTATTCAATCATTTTCGGCAATCAAATGATATTATACTTATGTTTGCACCAACCTATGGAGCGTTTCTTTGTGCTGCTTTAACTGTTTGTAGCAATATTCGTCTTGTTAAGCCGACGAGTAACGGTCAAATTACTCCTGAACATATAGAAAAAGCGCTCGATGAATGTCCAGAGGCAAAAGGCATTTTTCTTATCAATCCAAATAATCCAACAGGCCAGTATTTTAGGAAAGAAGAACTTGAGAAAATCGCCCACTTAATAATCGAACGTGATCTTATTGTCATAACAGACGAGGTTGTTCATAAGCTTGTACTTGATACCAATAATAAATTTATAAGTATGGCATCAATCGAAGTTGATGGCAAAAGTATGTTTGAACGCACGATTACTTTACGTAGCGTATCCAAAGATCATGGGTTGGCGGCTCTTCGGTTAGGCTATGCGATCGGTTCAGAAGAACTTATGAACACTGTACGTATTAGCTGGTTTACATATGCAACCAGCTTCAATATAGATGATCTTGCTCAATATTTGGCTTTTATTGCATTATCTTATACACCAGACGAATACTATAAGTTTCAACAGGATTTACTTCGGTGTCACAGTGATATTGTCATCACTTTTGTCGAAGATATAAATCGGAGAGCCAGTTATGAGGCACTGAAAGCCGAACAAGTTTCTGCAGGAATGTTCCAAATTATTGATTTAAGTGGTTTGCGAGGCAAACTATATAATGAAACAATATTGGACGATGATCATGTACTCTGTGAACTATTATTACAAGACGGAAAGAATGGAGTTGGCTTTTTTCCTGCTTCTTGTGGAGGATATGATCCTAGAGATATGAAGTTACGACTTACATTATCTTCGCCAGAACAAGATATTAGTTTAGGCATGAAAAGACTGGATGACTTTGTGCAGAAAGTATTGCGTTTTAATTAACAACTGTGAATCGGCCTGTTCGAGAGATCGTGTCCTCTCATTTGCGAACATAAAATCGAAACAAAAAAATCTGTTAAATTTAATTTCAGTTATTTTTTAGATTTAAGTTATTCAAATTTAAAATAATCTTACGTCTAAAATTTTCGGTTTTCAAATTTCAAAAAAAAAATCACTGATATAAATTTTAAAACTAATTAAAATTTCAGTCATATTTTTAAACTTGTTGGAATTTATAGAGTTCGCTAAAGATTGAGTTTCATTATTTTAATTTAATGATCTGTAATTTGTAGAGTACGCTAAACTACAACAGTGCTTCTTTTCTTTGTAATTACTGAAATTTATAGAGTTCACTAGATATTGAGTTTCACTATTTCAACTTACCGAACTGTAATTTGTACAGTGCGCTAAAATATAGTAGTGCTTTTTTTATTCTTAATTAACTGTAATTTATAGAGTTCATCAGACATAATTGTTGGTATGAATGCCATCAACTGTTTTTGATTTTGAAGAGATCATATAATTATGGTAGTAAAATGGAATCGAACATTGAATGGATATAATTGATTGGGATACAAAAGCATTTATAAACTAAAATCACATATACAAAAAATGGTGTTCTAAGCAAAGCGGCTCAGAAATATAGATGTTAATGAGCGTCTTCTCTTGACAAGCACAGTTCGATTCGTCCACACCATAGTTGAAACAAATATCAAATTATCACAACTAGTTATGATACAGTCTTCTTCAAAACTCGTTTTATCTGTAACTAAAGTCGTTCTTAGTTTAGCTCAAATTGATGACCCTTGCTCGTGCACTATGAGTATCAGTTTATCAATAACAAAAGAAAAAAATCAGCTTGTACATTCTATTTTTGACTTCTATTGAAATTCTTCGGAGCTAGATTCAAAGGAAAATTTCAGTTCAGCTAAAATCTAACGCCCTTCACAAGTTACAGCAATAGTAATAAATATAAAAACCTTCTTCGATCAAAACCTTACGTCCTCTACAAATTGCAGTAACTATCTGAATCTTAAAAAGTTTTTATTGCCAAATAACTAACGACCTCGACAAATTGCAGCATGCTTAGTGAAAAAATTAATTTTTATAAAAATCTTTTAAAACAATTTACTTTCAATATTCGTTCGCAGTAATGAAATTTTTAAAAGTTAAATATAAATTTGAATTGTCTTACAAAAAATTAATAAAAGTATCAAATTTACATCAAATGAAATTTTAAAAATGCTAATTTATTTAAAATTTGTTTTCTTCATGTTCGTAAATGAGAGGTAGCCACGTTTTATAGAGGTAGTCTCGATGCAATTTCTGAGAAAATTTCAGTCTTATCATTCAAGGTATGTGGGAGAACAACTTATTGCACTGGAACTATATATGAGGGGTAGAGACAAGAAATGTGTAACTATGGACTAGATTTCTCTTGAAGACAGATATTGAGTACTAATCATATATAGGTATTTTGTAAAGCAAAGAAAGGTGCATCTAATTCTACTATGCGAATTCAAAAATATGTCTCTTGTGTGTAGCAATAGGGAGCACAAAATATTTCTGTGTTAGCAGAAATTTAGATGAGACTCAAATAATGATGACCCTAGAAATTTTTCCTACCAAAGCGAAAGTCAGAGAAAAATACAAGAAAATACGTAAAAGCATGCGGACTTTCTTATGGTATACAATTCGGATAGATTTTAAGGGGGTCCCAGATCTTCAATCTTATCCGGCGGTGTCCTTTGTCATTGTCAACCATATTATCTCATACAAATATTCGGCGTAAGAATTGATACCAATTTGATTATACGTATTTTGTTATTTTAGGGAAGACGTGGTTCTGTAGACTGTATTTTTAATATCGTCGCGGTGGCGGTACAGCAGTGGCAGGTTTTCCACCGCGATGGACATTTCTGCGCCATCTATCGACTGAAAAAACATAATTTGATCTATAAAAATTCTGAATATACCATTGGATAGAGCTCGTCAAGTTGTACTTGCAACAAGAATAGGAGCTTTAGAATATGTTTCTAGGCGAATCGCAGATGAAATTACTCGAATCCGTCGCTAACTTCACCTACATCGCTCTTTCTTAAATGAAAAAGGTATTTTTTTTCAGTTTTCTTCTCGATTTATCCTAATCTTTATATATTTTTACTCGTACATTTTCTTTTATTTCCATGGCAAAGTATCTTTCAGTTATGTAGATTTAAATTATTACTACTAAAAATATCAAAACCAAGTATTTGTTCTCTTGTTAAATGGTGAAATTCTGCTTTAAACTAGATTGTAATTACAACTTGAAAAATAATAAGAACAAAATATGTATCTCGCTTTCATATATCTATCATTATCTTATACATTGTGATAATTTATAATAGTAGCCTTTTTTAGTAAGTAATTGATGATGAGATCCAGTTTCAACGATATGTCCATTATGAAGCACACATATTAAATCTGAATCTTGTATAGTCGATAGACGATGTGCTACAACGATCGAAGAACGACCAGTTACAACATGTGTCAATGCTTCATTAACAGCCTATATTAATATAATAATGATTTTAATTAATTCGAAAATATTTACTTTTTCACTTTCACTATCAAGTGCCGATGTAGCTTCGTCTAATAAGATCACTTTTGGATTTCGAATTAAAACTCGTGCAATTGCTATGCGTTGCTTTTGACCACCCGATAATTGACCACCTTTAAAGCCGACACATGTATCATATCCCTATTTTTTTGCACATAATTCTTCTAATTGAAATAGAAAAAAAAGTAAACAATACCTGAGGTAACCTTTGGATAAAATCATGGATATTCGCATTTTTAGCTGCTTCAATTATCTCCTCAATTGTTACTTGCCGTGATAAATCACCATAAGCAAGATTTTCTGCAATCGATACATTGAATAATGTTGGTTCTTGAGAGACCATTCCGACTTGCGAACGCCACCAATGCAAATTAATATCACGTAGATCTTTCGTATCAATAAGCTGAATCGAATAAATCGAATATATAATATTTATTAATATGAAATTTTTTACATACTACTGATCCACTTTGTATGTCATAAAAACGTTCAAGAAGATGTAATAAAGTACTTTTACCATTGCCACTCATGCCTAGATAAGAGAAGGAATTTACGCTTTTTGAAGGGTAAGACATTGAGGATAAACCAAAGTACACATCAGTGAAGTTCATTTAGAAAACATACAAAATAATATTAAAACTCTTGTTTTTCCACAACAAGTTGAAATTTAAAAATTGAATAGTGTAAAACGAAAATTGATCAAACGACTTCTATACCAGAGATACTAGCTATTGGGCTCATAACTTGCAGATTATTCCGTTTACAAAAATTTTCTCTGTTATTCTTAACTCTTTTGTTCCAAATATAATTTTAGTCAGTATTCTTTTGCTTCTCTACTATCTGACATTATTCATGCAATCGAATGAAATTCACATACTGACCTACAATTGCTACTCGTTGTCCTAAAAGAATAGAAAATAATATCTTTTTTTTTTTAAATAGCCAAAATTATGGCTTCATACCACTTTTGATATCAAGGTTAAAATTATTCAATACTGATACACGTGATCGTGTAGCATAAGCAAAGTTAACTGCTTTGAAATGAATATCACCCGTAAAGTTTTTCTAAATATGGATTTTCAAAAAAAAGGTCATTGATATACTCTCATATTCATCTTCGTTACTAGTTTCGATCCATGTAAGTCGATAGAAATTTTCGGTTCTCGAGCAAATAATGCAAGCATTCTTCGTGCAGCTGAAACAGCTTTTCCATAATCAGGTACCCTTGAAATCTATTTCATTTTTAAATTATTCAAATACTAAAACAAGCACTTACATTGCAGCACTATATGGAACACTTTGAGCACCGATTATTATACAATTCACTACTCTATATTAAGAAAATATAATTTCAAATAAAAAACAAAATCTATTCAACTAACATCATGACATTTTTAAATAACATTTCATTTCGTTTAACAAGAATACCACCGTAAAAAAATACAGCTGCCATTGAAAAGAAAGCGGTTGAAGAAGTAAAACTATATGCCAATGCAAATATATAAGTTCGTCTAATAGATGATCTGTATACGAAAAGACATAATTGATGCTGATGTTTTCTTGTTATCAAAAGTTAACCTATATGGAATATCAAGTAGATGATAATAATCATTAATGAATTGCATTTCTAATGTCAATTGTCTTAAAGTACGAATATTCTGTAATGCTTGAAAAGCCAACTAAGAATAAAATTTTAAAAAATCATTTGAAATTAGAAAAAATCTACGAACCGATCCAGCACATTGAAATGCTTTGTTATTTTGACTTGAATAGCCGTACATAAGACGAATTTGTAAGAAACTACCGATGACCATAAAAGGAACAAATCCTAAAGCTACTAGACTTAATTTCCAACCGAAAATAAATGCGATAGTTATTCCAACACTTAAATTTCCAACAGTAGATAGGATTACACCTATACGTGCCCCTGCGACCTATTTTCGAATATGGAATATTATACTTATTATATATTTCAATACATACTCCTTGAATAGTCGCTGCTTCACTTGATAAACGTGTGCAGAGTGCACCGGTATTATTATCTGGATGATCAAACCAAGCTATTTCTTGTCGTAGAATAGCTTGAAATGCTTTAGCACGTAAGCGTTTAGTTAAAGCTTCACCCGAACAAGCAAACATGAAATTCTTAATAAAAGAGCAATTGATGTTCTATTGGTAGGTTATCATTTGTTCCAGATTGTGATTCCATGAATTAACCCCCAAATCATATTCCCATTTGGGGATATGATTTTGGGATTGATTCAGGGACCCACAATTTGAGGGAAATGATAGAAATTCTGTCCTATTCAATTCATTCTATCGGATACCTGAGTAAATATTGTAACGAAAATAAAAACAGCTATTATAATAAATAAGATAACATATAAGCGTATTTTTTGATTTTGTGTTTCAATATCACATTCTTGATAGACCTGAAGTTAAGCAAGATTAATTGATGGGTTGTTTTGTGTAAATTAGCTTACTCCAACTATTTCACCAAGTAAAGCACAAGTTCCTACTTCAAAACCACCGTTGAACATAGATGCAAGAGCACCAATTATAATTAACAATATCTCTGGTCGATTCATTTTTAATATAGCTAACGAAGGCCAATGCTATAAAAGATAATTGTTAGAAATGAGAAAAAAGTAAAATAGAGTATGTCACTATTTTCTTTTTAGAATTAATTTTGATTTTATTTTCATCCTTTTGAAGAATACTTTTTTCGTCCTCAGAGTCTGAATCACTGGAATTTTCTGAATAAAAGATATTTATATACAACATGAAAGAAAAGTAATATTATCTTACTAATAAATGGTGTTAATTCTGGTGATGAAGATATATTATCATCAACTTCATCAAATGGTTCTTGAAATACTTGAGCTTTTACCAAAGAATAATAGTTTGATTGAAGTTTCATTAGTGTTTCATGATTGCCTTCTTCAATGACTCTACCATTATCAATCACAATGATTTTGTCCGCGTGACATACAGTTGATAGACGATGAGCAATAATAATAGTAGTTCTGTCTAGTATCCCAAAGAGAAGATGATGGCTAATTATCAACATCAAGGATGATAATCTAACTCTACATCGATTTGCCTTCTGTGTTCCTAGAAAGCCTCGTCTATAAATATTCGACTCAAAACTTCATATCCTCTTTTCTTTCCTTTAATTATTCGCCTATGGTTCGTCATTCGAGCTTTAATCTTCGATAAGTGACTGTCGAGAAAGTTGAGCAAGTGCTCAAGTAACCAATTTCAAACAAAAATAACTAAGAATAGACATGTCGACAGTCATATAGTGATTTCTTTTCTTTTCGTATTCTAAGAAAAGAATTGGCAGCATTTTTAGAAAGGATATGAACGCGATATACCTTTTGATGCCTTCTCCAGTGCTTGTTGAACCATTTTTTCGCTTTGATTATCAAGTGCACTAGAAGCTTCGTCTAATAATAATAATGTTGGATTTCTTAATAGAGCTCGAGCAATAACAATGCGCTGTCGTTCACCCCCAGAAAGCTGCGTACCATATTCACCGACCACTGTATCATATTTCTGAAATGAACAATTACAACATATATATGAGTGGTTCCATGGGTTCTCAACCACAAAAAATACAAAGATATTCAAAAAAAAATGTTCTTTTCTATTAAACTTTGTAGAGCCTTCCTTGCTGATCATTTTGGTATAAAAATGTTATGGATTTCCTTCAGAAATGGCTGAGTTATAGTAAAAATACTGAAAATCCTAAAATTGCTAAAAATGAGTTTTTCATAGCAGAATATTTCATTATTTGTGTGATTTTGATTTATATTACACTTAAAGTTTTTATTTATGTTATATATTCTATTAACTCAGATACCACCGTGAAAGAAATCATAAATTTGAAGTGTATTTCTCATTGAGTTTGACTACCATACAATGATCATTGTCCGTTACTGACTAAAACAGTTTATTAATATATCTCAAAATGCCTATATTCTAGAGAAGCGAGTCATAGTGAATTTTGTAGAGCGAAGTTTGCTCTACAACACCTTGTATTCAGTTTCTCATTGAAGGTCAAAAACTTTGAGAAAATTTCGATAAAATATTATGAAGGACAAATATTATCAATATAAAGAATTTTATAGGAATGAGTAGTTTTGAATTTTTATCTATGCGAACTGAAAACTATATATAACATCTACTTAACTAAGAAAATATAATTGACCAATATCAAAACACTTTTTGACATCAACTGCGATAACTATTGGTTAGTCCTTTGACACCTCGTATGTAAAAATTTGAACAGTTCAGTATTTTTACTATAACTCAGCCGTTTCTGAAGGAAATCCATAACATTTTTATACCAAAATGATCAGCAAAGAAGGCTCTACAAAGTTTAATAGAAAAGAAAATTTTTTGAATATCTTTGTGTTTTTTGTGGTTGAGAATCCATGGAACTTCTCATATAATTCGGAGAAAATACATGTGAACCACTTAAAATTTTTACCTAGTGCACTGTATATATAGCATCATCAAGCATTTATTGATAATTTAGATCAGTATTCAATAATGGTCGACTCTTGAAATTATTTAAAATATAAGGCTGTTGGAGTATGTTTTCATTTGAAAGGTATGCTCAATTTCTTAACAAATATCTTGTGTCAGTTACCTGTGTTAGCAGAATGAAAATAGCTCGAAGCGGAATTATGCCTCCCTTAATAAAAATTCGCAAAAAACACTTGACAAATAGTTTAGTGCACAGTAGAATATCTTTTCATCAGAAAATGTTTAAAACAGCCTGTTTTATTTTGTTTCGTTGGATCTAAAAAGGGCATCAGATATTAGTAGAACTAAGAAGAAAACCTAGAACTGTTTGTTTTAAAATTGTCTCGAAATATGTCTTCAAACGAACTACTACAGAAACGAAATAATTCAAAACATTTTTCAGGAAGAACGTATGTCAATCAGCAAAGAAGAACTATCGAAAGCATTTTTGTACGACAGAACTACAATAGCAAAAGCATTTTCTTGCGAATTGCAAAGTGCAAAACAGGTGAGTGACAGGTGTGGATGTAAGAAGAATGAAAGTTGAAGAGAGAAGAATCATTAGAGGCTATCATTTATATACACATTTGTCACATTGTATCATGAGCAATCATAAACAATCGAACCTCGTTAAGAAAAAATCGCTTAAGGGAACACTCCCTTTCTTGACCTAAAATTTGAAGGTTTTTCGTTTTTCAGTTTTTGCAGATAGTATATAGATCTAAATGTTCTCTTTCCATTGAGCACATTTTGAGAACTGAAAACATGCATTATATATATATATATAAAGCTTGAAAAGCACTTCAAAATACGCTAAAAAAATTTTAAAAAACTCGACTTTTGTTGCATTTTTCTCAAAATCAGGTTTTTTAAGAAAAAATTGAAGTTTCCTCCCTTTTTTTCTATAGAGTACGGCCTACAGTTCTGAAACTTTTAATAGCTACTTCGATGAAATTGGATACGTGTTTTTTTTTCTCTGAAAAATATTGTTCCTAGAGAATGTTGCTAAATACCACAGAATTAGCACTATAGAAAAAAAACATGCTTTTTGATAGTAGCTGCAGAATTTTTGTTCTTCTGAGCCCCAGGAACAGTACTTCTTAAAGAAAAAAACACACGTCCCAATTTGTTCCTAGCAGTCACAGAAAAAATTTCCGCCCGAAAAGTTGAAGTATGGATTTTTGCAAGGAGGAAAACTTCAGATCATTTTAGCCCTTGAACTCTAAGGATCTTTGGGAAGAATGCATTCGAAGATTTCAAGTCTATAACAACTTTTGTTCTACTCATCGAGATCTATGTGCCCTGAAAGTTTCAGAATTTTTTGCTGAACCTTTCTCAAGAAACTTCGGAAAGGGGTCTTCTTAAATATGTTTCATAATGCTGATTTTCACTGTTATGCACATTTGCATCATATTCTCTCAATAAAACATATGGATTCATGAATATAGAATTCAGAAACACAATAACTTCATCGAGAAAATCTGATCATTTTAGCTTTTTAGATTGAGAACGTTTACGATAGACATACATCAGGCAAAGACATAATAAAATTGTGTGCATTAGCTGTCATGGCCGCTGCTTGAATATCAGCAAAAGTTGCATTCGGTTGACCATATTGAATATTTTTGAGAATTGTAGTTGCAAAAAGTACCTAAAACACATATTAAATAAGAGATATTTCTTCATCAAAATTAGTAGTTACCGGCTCTTGATTAACAACACCAATTTTTCGTTGTAATTCTTGTGAATCAAAACACTCGATAGATTGATCATCAAGCATTATTTGTCCTCTAGTTGGCTTATAGAATTGCTGTAATAATTGCATACACGTCGACTTTCCTTAATAAAACAAATAATTCTTTGAAAAATTGAATATTATCTGTATACCACATCCACTTGTACCCACTAAGGCTAAAGTTTGTCCAGCCTCTGCTTCGAAAGTTAAACCACGTAAAACAACCATATCCGGCCTTGATGGATAGGAGAAAAATACATTATTAAATTTTACTTTGCCACAAAAATTCATGTTTGGTATTTTCCGATCGGTAGTACATATCGTTTGTTCTTCCTAAAAATCAATTTCTACAAATCTAAATCCAAATTTATTCTTCTTACTAGACGAAGTATATCCCATACGGGAGCAGCTGCAATTTTTGCTTGATTGATCGATTCACGATATGTTGTACTTCGTCCAAGTGACAATAAAGCCATAATAACATTAAAAAATATCTAATACAATTCGAATTGTATAAAAAGTCGAAGGATCTTCTACACTCACAAAAATCACATTTGATATATCATAATTTTCATTATGAATCAAATAATTTCCATACCAAAAAGAAATTGCATAAGAAGCAAAAAAAATAAAATACATCAAACCAATAATTATTCCACTGATGGCTCCTTTTTTTATAGCATGTTTTCGAGCAGATTCAATATGTTTTTCATATCTGAATCGATAGTTAAATAGAAAATATCATCAAGAAAAGCGATATTTACCTCGTCTGTTCATGTTTTGTACCATTAAAGGCAAAAACTGTGCGCACGTTGCTAAATACTTCTTCAGAAATAGCACCGGCACGTTCATATGCTTTTAATTCTTGTGCGAATAATTTTCCAAACATCTATAAATGAATAACAAAACAATTTTACATAAAAATGTAACAAAAACATACTTTTGATGAAATAATCGATACAATCAAAATAAAAGGTGCTAATGAAAGCATAACGAAAGTCATTTTCCATCCACGAAAGAATGCAACAATCAAACTAATTACAAATTTAGCGATCGATTGTATTAATAAAGCCAATTTATCACCAATACCATCATGTATTTTACTAATATTACTAAAAATAAATCGTAAAATGTTAAGTATTTAGTAATCAAATTAGTACATATTGAGAATTGTTGATAATTCTCCAGTTGTATGTGTATCAAAATAGAAGATATTTTTTTGTAATAGAGCGCGAAATACACATTCTCGCATTCGTCTCGTTTGTCGTTCACATGTTAAAGAATAAGAAGTTATTTGAATAAAAGAGAATACAAAGGAAATGCAACCTATGACTATATAAAAGAAAGTATTATTTGAAAAAAATCTTCCCAGATGAATGAGTTCGCAAGGATACCGGAAAAAAAGAAGTACTAGCAAATCCAACAACAATGACCTAATCATTCATCCAATCGATATAACCTAGGATGTTCTTGACGAAATTCTTCTCATTCATATGATCCTCCGCAAAAATGTCCTCTATTATCAGAATGTACATTTAATAAAAAAATGAACCATGCTATCTCGAGTGTGTGGAGTGGATCAAGATGTTAGGATATTATAATCATCCTACACCGACCCACACTAGAGTCCCGCGGAAACAACTTTTCTTCATTCCCATTTTCCATTCTCAAAGAAAATTGTTCCTATTCTCATATTCCCATTTGCTAAATATTCTCTGAATGCTTATCTATCTGTGAGAAAAGGTTTGATTGTCAAGTACCAGCATCTTGTGACATCACATTGTGCACAACACTACGTGTTATCAAATAAGTTAAAAATACAATCATGATTGAAGGAATATTTGGCTAACCATACAACTGAGAATTATCTTTTTAAAATATAAAAATTAGCTCTTGAGTGTGGATAGATTGGTGTCATATTCGTCTATCATCCATACTCTCATTCACCCTTAAGATGATATTAATGACGTATCAAAAGATGATCTTGATAATATCATTTTCGAAGATGATGATCAAAAAGAAAATAACACTCATGATGATCGAATCATGATTTAGTTATTAAGAATAAATGAACTTGTTTATTTTTTGGTGATACAATATTTATAATTTTTCTGTTAGTTGTATAAGAATAAGAATAGTTATTAAAATTACACAGCTGTTACATAGAAAAATTTTTATGCATATTAAAATAAGATTGAACGAATTTTGGGAACGTCTTTCTTTTACTGTGTTCCAGGGATGGGTGAGTCAGAATCATGACTCGGACTCGGAAATTTCGAAACGATGACTCGACTCGAACAGTCGAGTCAGTCGTTAAAAGAAAGAACTGTGGTTAGGTCGTACAGAAAAATTACAATTTTTAAGATAAATTTCTCGCTCATATAACATTTTGCGACCAATTGAATACGTTCCATTCTGTGAATTTTAAAAATAAAATTTTTCGATATCCATATTCATGTCGGATATGGCTGTCTCCGCGTAGTATTGAATGTATGTCCTTTGGGTTGTTTTCTTTGCGCTCATTTTCGAAAGTGTGCACATATATGTAAATGAATAAGTGATATTTTTACATTATGTGTTCTGCGACATCAGCAACGATTGAACTTGTCTTTTTTTAAACGCAATCTTTTAATGACATGGGACCGTCCGAATTTTACAGAAGCTAATATTTGTCTTTAACCATCTTTGAAATGCAGCAAGATATTAATTTCTATTGAATAAAATCAGGGCTACGCTTCTGCAGGGTGGGAAGCAGAGGGTCCGAGATCGCCACTTTTTAAAAGTAGTGGCTTTCTATAGCGATATTGCTGTAGAAATTTTGTTTAAAATCTGAGTACTATAACTTTTTCCTGAAGAGAGTATGCGAAACTTCACGACCGATATATTATGATCACCACTCTATTCTTTTTGGTATATTCCTGAATATATTTTGCTCGTAGACAGGTTTAGATGTAACTTTCTGTTCATAAAAAAAAGCACTTTTCTTTACTATAGAGTTAATCGTGCTGCTGCTTTTCGTAGTTAGTTGAGAGTAATTGTATCTTATTCTTTTATAGGTGGTTTTCCTTTTATCGATTTTTGTTCCTATGATCTTGTTATTAGATACTGTGTTGCAGAAGTTTCGTATGACTCTGTTTAGTAAAAATAAACAAAGAAGAATGGCGAACGAAAAAGTTATTTGACTCGACTCGACTCGAGAAAAGGCTTGACTCACCCATCTCCACTGCGTTCCCATTTCCGTGTTCATATTCGGTAAGTCTAAATAGGAACTCCCACTCTCATACCCATACCCATTTCCATGGGAATTGGAAAATTTGAGGGAAAAAATCGTTCCCACAGGACGCTAATTTACACTCAATCTATACAAATGACATTATATTTATCCTGCATAGCAATTGAGAACAAAGAACATTTCAGCTGAGAGACATTTTTAAAGGAAAAAATGTAGAGAACTTTTTGTACCGAGGATAAAAAGTCGGAGACATGTCATTAAGGACATTCTAGATTGTTCCCCATGCAACTAGCATCTTTATGATCAGTACTAGAGTACAATGTTGAGATAATCTTATCCGATTGTCGGATCGAATTAGATTCGAATGCTAATGATTCGGTTTCGTTTTCTGTTAGTAATTCTACCAGATTTCGATAAGATCCCGCTCCGTTCCTTATCGGATTCAATCATATGGATTCCGTTTTTTAAATTACAAACCGAGTAGAGATATAGACTGCAGATGAAGTTGTTGTAGAAAAATGCTTGTTGAAGATGTATTATTCATTATTCGAGTAAAATTACACTTGCTGTAAAATTGTGTTAATACAACCATTGAATGATTTATTATCAATAAAGAGTTACCTTGATTCTTCATAATAATTAGTCGATGTCAGGAGAATTTCTGGCTCATAATGTTGTGTACAGAGTCTAGTGAAATTCAGTTTACATAGCTTATATGATTGGTCAGAGATAGTTTCGATAACAGCTGCATAAAAATACATCATTAGAGGTCCTACCGCTCCATTTCCGATTGCAGCTAAAAGACCAATTGTTAATAAAATGATATCGAGTGAAGTAGCAAAGCGAAACTGAAATAAATAAACAAAATAATTATTTTTCGAGAACTCATTCATATTTAGATCTTACTAGACTAAAGATTGAAACTGGTTTGGATTGTTTCTTTTCATCCTTCGATTCGTGATGTTTATGCTCTCTAAAACTATTATACAAGAAGAGAAATACTACGAATAAGTTTTGTCTACTTAATAGGAAAAGACGATGAAAGATCATCTTGATCATACTGATCCAAATTAAATTGTTCAATTTTTGTCATCTATAATAATTTAGTAAATAGAATTTATTGAGGGATTCAGAAACTTCAGACACGAGCGATTTCATTGTTATCTACAGACATCAATGGAACACGGATGTAGTGGTTCCGTAATTGCTGGCCGAGAACAATACCCCCATGTTCTATCAATATAAAGCTGGTCTTTTGTATAAATAATACCAAAAAAGTTTATAAAAAAAGGGGCGACAGCAAAATTCAACAATCAGACTGTGTTAAGTTGTAATGTCAGGCTCTGAGTACAATATGAGACCAGTTCACGAAGTTTTCATTATTGAGAATGACGACGATATCTGTGACACAAATTCTACTTTTGATCCTTGGGCCATAGATATCTCACGAGATGCAGCTTTTCTGAAAAATTCACTGACAATGGAGGTGTTTGTACTGTCCCTCACGAAAATAGCTCATATCTATGTCAAATTAAAGCTCTCATCGTCAAACTAACAGGGTTAAAATATTAGCTGCCTTTGAGTTGTTTAAAGGGAGATATTCGAATTCTATAGTCCTTACAATTTGGGTATATAGAAAACATGAGGATTATTTACATTAATTTCTTATTCAATTAACTAAGAATTTCAACAGTAGACTACAAGAATCTTTCTAAAATTTATCAATAACATTAGGATCACATTAGTTTCTATGTCTTTTGGAACTTAAGTAGTATCGCAGTGAAAAATCTGATATATGATACTTTAAAAAATGACTTGTATGTATAATTTGACATTGAAGTGCATTAGTGCATCACTTGGTGGTCTAGTTTACCATTTCTTTGAAATTGGTGTAAAGGATCCACAAAGAAATATACTATCTAATTAGTTCGAAAACAATCGCTCTCGAATTTTTAAGTATTTCTAAGATATCTCTCATTAAATATTCCAAGAACAATCAACTTGACAATTATCAAACTGATTTATATGAGGTTCTATTCTAGAACCTTTGCTATCATTTTGTTCGATCGTTTACATAATCTCAGCATGGTCTCAAATGCAAACCTGTTTGTGAAAAATCGGTTATTTCTAAGAATAGCTTGCCAGAAATTTTGCATCAAGAAAAGATTAAAACATAACTCACTTTCAGTGTGCTTGTTGTTCTGTTTCGTTAGAAATTAGGCAACATATTTTATATGCCAATCGATTTTTTCATTCTCTTTTCTTCATCTTACGATAAAACTGCAACACTTTTGCGAGAGTTGTGTAGATTTGAAGAACATGCACAAGCAAATTCAAGGCTAAAAAAATGTTCGATGCAGCGAAGAAATGAAAGAAAATGAACTTCGGATTATGCATGTCTGTGTTTGCAATAAATAAACAGTGGCAAGAGACAGTTGTAACTATTTTATGAGAGAAATCTACATTAGATTTTGCTCGAGTTGTTTCAATTTGAAGAGTGCACACAAACAAAACATGATGGAAAACAAATCCGATTAGAAATAGAGGGATAAAAGAAAAGATGAAATTCAAATCATTCTGTTCGCTTCATTATCACAAAGCGCATGATATAAAAATTCATCAATTAATTTGTTCGCTAGTAAAGAATTTTTTTATAATTGGTTTGAAGATATTGAAATCATTCCGAAATGGAAGAAACTTTGAATGAAATTGAACAGAAAGAAGAATATAGAAAAGAGTAACAAACTCTCATTTATTTTTGTATTAGAGCAGCAAGCAAAATATCTGCAATGTTCACATAAATACAATAGATCTATTTTTAATATTTTAATCAATTTTATGGCGCACTTGAACAACATAAAACCACACTCTAGAGTAAATCAAGTGATGTTCATATAAAAGAATGTTAGAAACTGATCTAGGAGCAAGATTACCATCAACTTAAAGTTAGCTAACTTGAATGTGATACTTTACTTAAAACTCATTCCCTAGAATTTCAGATGCTGACACAGTTAGTATCAGCTATCATCATCATGAAATGTCCTCAAAGTAATGGTGGAACTAGATCAAAGTTGCGCCATGTCAGACTATGTTTCTACTGAAGTTGCACTTTCAATACATAACGTTCAATTGACATTTCAAAAGTAAGCTGAAACAACTCTAGAAAAATGATCAAAGAAGTTGAGATAACCCTACAAGTTTCTTCTTGTTATATCAAGAGATAAAAATCTATTGCTCATCTTTTATTTTCAATAAGTTAAAATTCGAATGTGTCTTTCCGTTTTCATCTTCACATTGCCTCACATATTTGTCATAGTATAAGTGAAACAGTACATGCAGATAAATTCTATAAATTCTAGACTTTTGGAACCGTACATAATA
>CAJNOL010001288.1:40404-70532 GCA_905250125.1 Rotaria sordida | reverse complement strand
TTGATAAGAAAACTTTATTGTCATTCGTGATTTCTTTTTTTTTTTTTATTCTGTCTCTTGATTCAAATAATTAGAATTCATAGAAAAGAAATTTTTCATGGCATCTTATAAATAAACATCTTTTTTTTTTTTTCTTTGTCTATATTGTAGACAGACATTTCGTCTTGAACATATGCATCCAATTTGCTGTAGCATTTCTTCTTCTTTTTTGTTTGTTTGACCTGTGTCTCCTTCTCTTTATGTGCATATAATGTCTACTATAAGAAAAAAAAAAAAACATCGAAGTTTATATTTTATATATCAGTATAAGATTTATCTTTGACATGTGAAGAAAAGATCATAGTCAATTTTTATATGTTAGTTGTAATATTGATTAAACATTGAAGCATTGTTTACACTTAATCTAAGTTTGTAACAATGATATGTTCTATAACAATGATCGTTGAATATTGGTTGAATTGGAAAATAGATGAACAAATATGTTATCATATGTATTGAGACATCATTTGATATGAAGCATACATCATCATTTTTATCGGGTTTTTTTTATCAACTGTATATATATATATACGAGATTGGAGGTGGTGTCAGCTTTTTGTTCCTTAATTTCGATCAATAAATTGTTCATCATCTTACATCATCTATCTTTCATTTGATTACTCTGTAATTGTATAATATAATAGATGTGATGTACAATAAAACCTTTATTCACCAACGCTTCTATGCATCTCTGTTTTTTTCTCCTCCTTGGTCTAAACTAATTTTTTTGTACAAATTTAAATTACTCCTACACATGCAAATGGCTATAATTATTCACACATCTCTTGTCCATCAAATGAATTAAGATGAAAAGATATAGATATCCTAATCTGTCTTAATTATAAAATGAGGTCGTTGAACACGACACAATGCTGATCGTTTGAATACAACGACTAAAATAAAATTTAAATCAACGAGAAGAGAGAAAAAGGACAAAGAGAGCGGGCAAGTGAGAACGAATGACTATGACCGAAAGGGTGCTATATGTTCTATCAAAAAAAAAAGTCACTCGCCCACACATGTATTCACCAGCAAAGAAATGAGAAATTTTGAAGGAGAATAAAAAAAAAAAAAAAGAAGGAGAGAAAGAGAAGTATAGTTTATTCGTTCCTATTAATAATCATCATCATCATCATATGAATTCATAGTAAGAGAAAGAGTATGCGTTGTAAGTAAATAATTGAATCGATTGATTAATAAGTTATTATTGATAATTGTATTTTTAGTAAAAGATAATCAAACGATGGCTATGGCTATCGATCAATTAGTGATTGATCCTCAATCACGTTTTCTTGAAATGAAATCTCTACAACCATATTCAACAACAGATGAATATTTATATGCTATGAAAGAAGATCTTGCTGATTGGCTTTCAAATATGTATCCTGAATGGTGTCCAATTACAGCCGATAGTTTTCTTGAATGTTTAGGTAAAATGATTTTATTTAATTATGATTTTTCTTTTTTTTATAATACAAATTTATTTATTTTCTACAGAAAACGGTGTTCTTCTTTGTCAACATGCTAATAATGTAAATGCTGCTGCACGAAAAATATTACCATCATCATCATTATTAACAAATTGTAAATATCGTTCAAATGTTCGTCCAAAAACATTTAATGCACGTGATAATGTATCACAATTTATTAAATGGGCACGACATACAGCTTGTGTTCGTGAAGTTCTTATGTTTGAATCTGATGATTTAATATTACGAAAAAATGAAAAAAATTTTCTTCTTTGTCTACTCGAAATAGCTCGTTTTGGTGCTAAATTTGGTGTTAGTGTACCAGCTATAATTAAACTTGAAGATGAAATTGAACGAGAAATTGAACGTGATAAACAAAAAGAAATATTATCATATAAAGAATTTCAATGTTTACAAAGAGAAAATGAAGAACATGAAAAAAATATATTAAATGTAATAAATTATCAATCTATAGATGATGAAAATAATAATAATAATAATAATGATAATCAAACAAATGAAAATTTAAATAATACTTTTTCATTAATAACACATGTAAATGATACTAATCATTTAGAACAACATGTATCACATATACCAAAATTTTCAAATAATAATAATAATAGTAAACGAAGACAAAATAGTGAAGAAAGTTATGATAGTACAACATCAAATGAAATAACTACAACAATTATGACATCAAATGAAGAATCACAATTTAATCGAACGATAGTAGAACGAGAAAATTCCATTGTACCACCAACTTCATCATCACATTTACATAAAACAGTAAGACAAAAAAAAAAAAAACAAGATTTCATGATTACTTAACAATGCCATGAGATTTTTTTTTTCAAAGGTAGTCAAAATTACAAATACATGTTGTTGTTCACAACGTTTCCCCGTCATACGTATTGGTGAAGGTAAATATCGTATTGGTGAAAGTGGAACAATTATATTTATTCGTGTATGTATATTAAAAAAAAACAAAATTTTTTCATTAATATAAAATTATTGAAATCTTTCTTTTTTTTTTCTAAAGATTTTAAGAAATCATGTTATGGTTCGTGTTGGTGGTGGTTGGGATACACTTGAAAATTATCTTAATAAACATGATCCATGTCGACGATCAGGTAATAAATCGATAAAAATTTACCTTAGTTTTTTTTTTTTGTTCTTTTATTAACTTCATTATTTTTAAAGGTCATCGTCAATCTGAACATCATCATCATCATCATCATCATCATCATCATTCTGATATACCAATACTTGCTATACCAAATACAAATATATCACCTAGTGTTCAAAAAAATACTCCTTATGGAAAATCTGTAACAATAAAAACTGAAGAATTTCCTTTAGCAAAACCAGCTAATCATGATACAAATCTAGTCGATGCTCAACTTGTTATAACACGTGGTGCTGATGGACGTCATCGTATTGGACAAATAACTTATAAAAGTGAAGAAGATATTCTTAATCAACCATTTGTATGTCCTCATCATCATCATCCTCATAATCATTCACCACCAACAACAACAAAAATAAAAAGTACACGTGTTACTCCATCATCAATTTATAATAAACAATCATCTCCAAGTACTGATCAAGATTATTCATCATTAACAGAAGCAGCATCGAGTAAACCATCATCATTATCATCATTAGATTTTAAAGAAGAATCTATCGAAGAAACAATTAAATCATTACATATAAGTCCAATTGAAAATCAATTAATTCGATCATCGTCACCAATTAATCAATTACAAAAACAATCACATATTAATATTAATAATCATCCTTCTATTGATAATACAAAAATCATAATTCAATCAACCAAACCATCATATCAAAATTTTGATAATTTCAATGAAAAAAAACCAAGTTTTACTGAATCTATTATTGGTACAATTGATGATTATATTCATCCAACATCTTCTGAAATTACAAATGATTTTAATATGAGTGATATTGAAGATGTGATGGAAATTAATAAAAAACAAAGTCCTAAGGATGATACAACAAATATGGATAATGATAGTTTAGAAAGTAGTGAAGGTATATTAGAAGAAAAAACAAAACCATTACCATCAACTCTTTCACATTCGACTAAAAAATCAGGTGGATATTGTTCTGCATATTATTTAGCACAAAAACAAAAATTTCAACAAGAACAAGCAGCTAATCGTAAACGATCTGCTAATAATATACGTCAATATTCTTCACGTTCAAATACATTACCAAATGTTTTTGAAGCAATTAAAAAAGAAGAACAATTAACAAAACAACGTCGTAAGCCAGTACTTGCTGCAAAACGATCACAATCATCTGAAATTATTGATAAAATCAATGATATATCAAAACTTGATCGAGATTCAGGATTTGATGAACAAGATTTTCGTCGTGAACGTTTACAATCATCAAATGGTGATGATAATTCAAGTATATCATCAATAAAAAGTCCACGAAGTTCAATATCACATTCAAATAATTTTGAATATAAAGAAAATAAAGCATATGAATTACGTATGAAAAAATTAGATATTAATAAACGTAATCTCAATGAAAAAGAATCAACTATAAGAATAGGACGAAATTTTAATACATCAACAAAACATACAAATGATATTGCTTCTCCAATAACATCAACAAATAAATATCGAAAAAATAGTCAATCTATTATTAATCTTAAAAAACAATAAGAACAATCATCATTACAAAATATGGGCATAAATCTTTAAATATTTTTGCTTTTCTTGTTATTTACAGTGATCAAATAGAATGTTGTTTTTTTTTCGTTTGTTTTAATAATCCATATTATGACAAATATCATTCCATATTATATATATATATATATTAATGTAAAATTTTTTTTTTTTGTTTCTCAGCAACGACAATTATTATTTAAATATGTTTATGACAATATAACAAAAAAAACATTTTGATTTTATTTAAATTACATTGTCAATGTATACTTTCATGTAGTTTTTCTTTTTCTTTCTTAGACAGAAAAAAAAGATTCTAAAATTTTGGTGATATTACAAAAAAAAAAAAAAACGTTAGACCTATATAACTGTGCATAATAATAATAATAATATTAATCTAGATTTTGCATATATAAATATAAATCAATAATGAAATGTAATTTTTACATAAATTCAAATAACTTGTTTAGATAAAATCCAATGAAAACAATGAATCATACGTTATGCTAAATCATTTCGTATTATTTTACATTGAATAATCACATAGTGATGTAAAATTGAATGCAAATGTTAAAGAACAAAAAAATGTATATGTATCATTCAACTTTAGATTTGAAATAATAATAATAGAGTTTATCGGATGTTCAAAATTTCTATACTTTGAAATTGGTTTATTAAACTTATTTCAAATTTGGATCCGAGACAAACCTTTCGAACTCTACGAAATGATATTTTATTGTAGATGAAAGAACGATGCATTGAAATGTGTTAAATTTGCGTTATTTCATGTAATAATTTAGTTCATTACATGTACATTAACGAAGCAAGTTCGCGATGGACGTCATACCGAACCGATCGAACGTATAATTCAGCATGATATTGTTTTTTTCCGACTCATTGCTTGTCAAATATTGTGAGAGACACTTTTCAGTTGTCATTGTATTGAGAAATACCTAGACAAAAAATATCACAAACAAGTCATAAATGATGCCTAGTCGACATTGATCCATTCATCAGACATAAGTGTCCTCGAGCAATTATTAAACTTCTTTTTTTTTTTCTATTGTAACAGCTGCATACATGTATGAAATGCAAAGTTGACCTGAACTACTACTTTATAATGTCTTAGAAAAGAAAACATTAACTTGCCCGCAGCTTTACAATTCAATAACATACCGTTCATTTTTAGAATAGACAAAAAAAAGTCTCGAGACATTGACAGAGAATTTTTTATCTATTGATCATGTAACTGTTAAATTATTAGATAGATGTAAAAAATTTTTAAATCTATGTCGAGAAATCTTCACTTTTTATTCTTGCGATTAAAGATTTCGGTATATATATATATGTATAATATTGTTTTATTAAAGTATGGCGTTGTTAATCTCAACAATTCAATAGTGAAAATTTCTTAAAATAGATTTAAAATTTTTGTGTCTATCTAATAGCTTAACGCTGTTGGTTTTATGTGATATTTTGGGAACGGTTCTTTTTATCATTTTTAGTAATCAGAACCACAGTTCCGGTTCCGGCTCCGAGTAATTTTTGGAATCACCAAGCTCTACCGGTGAATAATCTTCGTACCAATAATAAATTTTTTTATTAAAAAAAAATCACATGATGATGCATTTCGATTTGTGATAAAAAAAATTTGTTTTGATTTCAGAAAATATTAGATCCTAACATTTACATATTATTCATTTTTATGATAAGATTTTGTCAATTCATATAAATATTTTAATTTCAATATTGCAATACGTTATTTTTTGAAATAATGAATTTGTTTTTTGAGTTCGAACTCTACGTATCACGTAAAATTCAATGAGATATGAAAAGTCTCAAAAGGAAGAATATCATTAGACGTTCTCTTCAAAGTTATGTATATCAAAAAATCAAATGATGGGCATTTCGACCTAAACTTAGGCCTACTTGTGACTAGAATATCGAAGAAATTTCAGTTTTCTTGGCGGGACATGAGTGATTTTTGAAAGTTGAATATCTCGCGAGGTAAGACATTCTAGTCATAAGTAGACCAAAGTTCACGTCGAATATATTCTTCATTCGATTTGTTAGTTCATACCGTGCTATAGCCTAAAATGGCTATAACTCTGAAAGGAAGATCTAAGGATATTCATCCTTTTGGGAATTTTCATATCTGACTGAGTTCTAATTTATCATTTAGAATGGTTCTCTCATAAGATTCATTTTAATGCCATTTGAAAATAATAGAAATTTTCTACTATGATTTTTATGAGTACCATATCGATTGTGAATGAAAACAAGCATTTGCTTTTGATAATCTATTCTCATATGCATTGATCAATCTATCAGACAAACTTAAATTGATATTGTTTCGAAAGAATAATACAACAGTGTTCTTTTACTCTTTTTTTTTTTTATCTAGAAGCGATACGAAAACAAATAGGGACATATTTTCACTCAATGTTCATTATTTAGCCTGAGAATTTTTGTTTGTTTGTTCAATATTATGTATTGTCTTGAATTATAAAATTTGAAATACAAAATCTATTTGTTGTATTATGAAAAGTAATTCGGAGGTTATTCGTAATTTTACATCAATCTTTCGTGTGTTCAGGAAATAATAAAAGATTGTAGAGATTTTTTGTTTTATAACAGTTCAAAACATTTTGAGTGTAATTGATCTTTCTTAAAAAAATGTTTCTTTTTCGCAAATCAAATACTTTCTATTGATATTGAAGATTATTTCTCTAGGAGAACGTACATCAAACTACTGTATTTCATGAAAATATATTGCATCAACTCAAATTCATATCAAGTCATCTGATCGAAATATAATCAAATAATTATTTAACATTATAATTTATCATAGATTTATTCGCATAGACAATAAAAAAAAGATAAAATAATGCAAATTTAACGTAGGAAGAAGCTTAAGCATACAATTAATTAATAATACTCGTGTCTAACGAATATTTAATCTGTATACAAAGTTAATATTGAATTTGTAGTCCTATGAAGCTTTTGTATTTGCCAATAGATACCAAGCGAAAGAAAATTTATGAACATAAATAATGAAAAGCTTTTTTAGTAATGTCACATATTTCTTACGTCATTCCTGTATTGAATAAGAGATAGTGATGATTAATCAAGAGATTCATTTACCTGTTATAAAATCTAACAAGTAAAGAATGACTTATGTCAGTCTGATCCGTTTAGATCGATATCTATTACAACTGTAAAGATAATTGTTTTGTATGGAAAATTAATTAATATCATTGTTTATTTATAATACAGAAACAATAATCGGAAGATAGATTCTTTTTGTATTGTTCAAAAACCAACTAGCAGATCAGAAATATTCGTTTTTAATTTTTGCATATTAATTTTCATTATAATCATCATTATGATTAGTAATTTCGATATGAACTCTATTTCATCAATTGAATAAATTGTAAAATGCATTTTCAAAACATATAGATCGATATAATTTTATTTGTGTTAAAAGATTTACAGATTACAAAAATGAATTAGTTTTTATCATATTGTTTATCGTACATATTCTTTTCGAAAAATTCCATTCTAAACAATAAACATTACTTTCCTTGATAACAAAAAAAAACAAACAAAATTAATACCTTATCAATCATTTATTCTACTTACTAAACGTGGGAAGTCCTCCAATTGATTAATCACTTTTGAGTCGGGACTATACATATTATGTAGACTCTAATGAGCTATGAATACCCTAAAAAGAGTTTGAGTCCTTAGCTTATTCTTACGATAATACTGCATTTTTACGGTTATTTTTTGTAAGTCAATGTCGTGTTGAGAATTTTGACTTGAAACTTTATATCGAGATAGGTCTTCACGAGATTTGAGACTTATCCTAAGACATGGCTATGATAAAATTATGCCTTTTACGTTACTTATATATATAGGTTACTCAATAAATTCTCGGACTTTCAAATATTTATTCATAGAAAAAATATTTTGCTAATCTTTTTACAGTAAATGTTTAAAGTAGTCTCCATGATGTTCAGTACAAAGTTTCATTCTTTCAATTCACTCCTGGAATGTCTTTCGGTATTCTTGAATAGATATTGAATTAAGCTCGTTGGTTATTACTTTAGCTAAATTTGTAGCATCTGAATATGTATCAAAACTGCGTTTTAGACAATCGAGCAATCAAAAGTCTGAAGAAGCACGATCAAGTGACTATGGTAGATGAGCCATAACTTTCATTTTTTTCTTCTTGAGGATAATAAATATTGAGAGTAATATCTTCAATATGTGATTTCGCAATTTTATAATGCAAATTTATGCTACTTGTTGTTGATGATGTTTTTTTTTTTCTTATGTAAATTTTTGACTTAAATCTTCAAATATTTATCACGATAGTTTATCCCTTTACAGCCGGATGTATCCATTTAGATACATGAAGCCAATATTTTACGAAGAAGTAACTTGTAGTGATGATATGAAATGTTTTGACGATTTGATAAATAAGTTAACACATTTCAACACACATTCACGTGTTTAGAAGAAGAAAATAACACTCACTAAGAAAATGGCCGGCTCTATCCAAAATGCTCCAGAATAGCGTTCGTATAGAAATAATCCTTTTCTCGTGTCTCTAAATAATCAAACTTCGAAGCAAGCAGTTGTTAATCTTCCTTCATAGACCTACTGTCTATTGAATCACTAAGACGGATTATTTAAAAAATTCGAATAATAAAAAATGGGAATGCATCCATTTGGATACATCCGGCCACTAAGGGACAAAAATTTTGAAAAAATCATTTTTTTTTGTCCAGCAAAATTTGATATTTTATGGTTTTTCTTGCATCTATATTTGTAGATGAAATCACACGTTGCCTGTTTATCGATGTTTTGCAGTCCGAAGCTTAAATATTTCTAGAATGTTCGAAGAGTCTGCAGTACAGTGCAATAGTAGCTCAATTTTTTTCGAAAATTTTTAGAAATTCAGAAACATTCTAAAGAGTTTCTGAACATTTTCTAGTGTTACAAACTAGGCCATCACGAAATATTCAGCAACTCCCTACAATATTCCTGAATCTATTGAAATTTTCGGAAAAAATTGAGCTACTATTGCACTATACTGCAGAATCTTAGAACATTCTAGAAATATTTAAGCTTTGGACTGCAAAACATCGACAAACAGGCAACGTGTGATTTCATCTACAAATATAGATGTAAGAAAAACCATAAAATATCAAATTTTGCTGGACAAAAAGAAATGACTTTTTCAAAATTTTTGTCCCTTAGTGGCTAGATGTATCCAAATGGATACATGAAACCATTAGATGCCGAAGCACTTATTGGTTCTGAGAAATAAACTTTTCCTATTTCCTTGGTCTAGGAACAACGAAAATCCATAAAAAGACTTTTTTGTTACTTGTCTTCTAGCAGCCGGCTGGAAAGGGTTATATGATAACTGTGTCTGAGATGGTAGTAACATAATCGATACTAAAATGTGGATCATCATTCACCAGGTCCTGGATCGCATCAATATTTTGTTTAGTAATAACGACTATTATGAAGGTTATCTTCCAATGACTCTCGTCTACTTAAAAATCGATCAATCCAATGAGTAATTTTACTATATGAAACAACACCTTGTCCATAAGCAGCAGTTAATTCATTATGAATTTGTGTAGCATTTAAACCTAATAACCAACGAGTTTTTACATATAAGCGAATACAAAGTTTATCCATCTGAGAACAGAAGTGTTGAAAAAATTGATTAAAGATTTATCATAATAGACACTTGTAAAACTTCGTATTGGTATTTTAACACATAAAAGATTTCATCATTAGAATAGGCCAACATCAAAAATAAAATCAATCAGGATGAAATTTTAGAAGATCAATTACGAGAACTTTTTAACTATCCTATGTATATATAGATCTGCAGATTCGATGTTTTTTTTTAAATCAAGATTAGAACAAATTATTCAATTAAATTAAAATGAAAAAAAACGATTATATTTTTTCTTCACTTCTGACATTAATCATTTGTAAATCTTCTCGAATATTGGTTTTCATTAAACAAAAAGAATTACCCATGCAGCAAAAACAAAAAAAAAGACAAATGGATTAAAACAAACAAACAACCGGATTATTGAGCATACATGCATCTGACTGTAGAACAAAAAAAGAGAAACGAATTAAAGCTTCGTAGCATCATGATTCGAAGCATAAAATAAAGAATAATCATCTAATGATGTTGTTAATTGATTAGCTTCATAAATATAATTTGTTGGTGGTGGTGGCATCCAAACATGTTTAGATTCATAAAATGTTGTTTTATTTAATGGATCATCACCTTCAATTAAAAATGATGGTGGTAATGGTAATGGTGGTGCTGGTGGTGGTGGTGATGATGGCATGTATGCATCAATAAAATGTTGTGGTTGAGATGGAAATTGTACAAGACGTGAAGGAATTTTTTGTTGATCATTTGTTGATGATGTTGAAAATTCTTTATTACCATTTAAACCAGATGTTGATAATGTTGGAGAATAAATTGATGATATACCAAGTGATTTAAATGTATCTAAATAATAAAAAAAAAAAAGACAACAAAGGATTATATATATAAACATACTATTCCAACATTTTCGTTTTGCTTTTGATGTTATAATATAAAGAAGAAAAATGAAAAATCCTGTTAATGAAGCAAATGTACAAAAAAGTATTTGAAATAAATAACGCATCGATCCAATAGTAAATAAACCAAATATCCAAGTAAGACCAAGTACAACAAAACAACTTAATGCTACTAGAAAACGTGATAAACGTTGTGATTCAGGCATTTGTGTACCATGTAATTGTTGACCTGTTTTTCCACATAAAAGTGAATGAGCAACAATTGAAAATAGGATACTATTTATCATAATATATAAAATAATAGGTAAAATAAATGATAAATAAAGTGCTAGATCAGATAGCCAACAACTAGAATATTTAGTAATTAATTTCAAAAAAAAAAAAAAATGAATTTCTTTTTTCTTACATTCCATCAGTTCGTTTGGTATAATTTAATGGATCAATTGCCAAAACAATACCAACAGGAATTAATGGAATTACTGTAAAATATGAAAAAAAAGAAATGAGACTATAGATTTCAATCAATAGCATAAAAAAGATAGTCCATAATTTCCTACATATCTGATACAGAGTAATTTGACAGATAGTATTCAGACGTATTTATTTATAAACATATAATTTTACAAAGTGTAGTTCTAAACAGCGAATAAATCTGATGACAAATACTTGGCACTCTCTTTGCTACATATTCATTATCTTATCATATGAACATAATGATCTCAATATATTATCGAACGAATGATTTGAAAATCGACTAACGCTGAGGTTAAGGACTTTTTCTTATACGCAATGTTTAATAGAGAATCTAGTATTGGGGGGGAAACAGTGACTGTGGATCACCGACACATAGTCACTGAAACATTGACATTCATATTTACTACAACATTGAGATATCAACTCTAATTCAGTTTTAGTACTAAGTTAAGACCTGTTGTCACATACTACCAACTATCAGATTTGTAAACAACGTTTTCAAGAGAAAACGTTAGAACAGATTGTATCTATGCTTTCTATGGATCCAAGACTCTCGATTATTTTTGAGAGTGTGGGAGAGGGAGGGCAGACACTTTTTATAAACTTTCGCAGATAGTCTGTTAACGAAAGCTTTTCAGAAATAGCTATCGAAAATTTCCAAGTTTTTCATAAAAACTGATGACCGAGGGAGCGGGTAGCTTTGGAAGGATCCCCCTATCTCCCTTCAGGGATGAGCCAAATCTCAGAAAAAAGTTCCATACACAAAAACAAAACCGGAGCCAAGGCAGGAGGTAGCTTGCGAAGATCTTCGAACAGCATCTATTTAAAAATTTTCCAGTCGAGAGCTCTGTATGAAATCCCAATAGCTACTTCATACAAAAGAGAAGATCATTAGACAGATATACGACTAAAGATTTTTGCTTGTATCTAAATGCTTCATAACAGACAGTAAGAAACAAGGGAATGTGTCAAACTGTTTTATCTATATCAGACTAAACCCGAAGGTTCGGGTTTGATACATGTCTCCTGTGATTGATTTAGTTGTTGAATGTTCTATTAGATATTAATAAAATTAACTCTTTTACTTTGTATTCTAGTCAAAAATATTTTTCCTTTTGGGATTAGAATCAATTTGTCTTAATTCTACGAAATGCAATGTAATATATTCTATTAAAACTCTTTTTTTTTTGATAATTTATATACGCTTCAGAATCAAGACTCACTATGATACGTCGTTACTTTTTCGACATTGAATAGACTCTAACTATAGACAATATTTCAGGTTAAAATTCATCAGTTTAGGTTTTTTTTTCAGTCAAAATTTCATTAAAATGGCTATAATTCTTCATCAATAGTCTATGAGCTCAAATCTTTTTAAATCTCCTACAAAACTACTTGCAACTATAAGATGAAATCGAATGATATGTTTTCCTCGTTAGATATATCTTCGTGAATAAAATTCAATTCAATTTTCTAAATTTACATTGAGCAAATGCAGCTGCTTTTCGTGTAAATGCTGAAATTGAACGTGGAAAAACTTTAACAAAAAGTAAATATTGTATAAATGCCATAATAAACATCCAACTGAATGATGATAAAATAAAATAATGTAATACACTAGCAATAATAATACATGATAAATGTGTTAATCTATATAAACTAATAATTGAAAATAAAATATTAACAAAAAGAAGATTAATTGATAATAAAAGAAGAGATTTTTGACTGAAATGACGACGTAATTTTCTTTAAAAAAAGTAAAAATTTAATTTAATATTAAAAAAAAAAAATATTTTTTCATTTACTCGAAAAGAATAAATGTTAAAATTGTTAAACATAAACCAATAGATGATAATAATAAACCAGTTAATGTTATAATCGAAAGTACTTGTTCAATTGATTTTGGCATTGGTTTTTGTTCAATATCCTTTGAAACAAAAAAAAAGAAATAGTTTATAATAAAAAAGAAAAAAAAAAAAAAGTTCATTTCAAACCATTAAAACTGCAAAATGAGTTAAATGATTACATTCACACATAACATTTCGATCGATTATATCAATCAAATAACATCCATCTGTTGACCATTGTGCTGTCATATTATCAAATATATGCCAATAAGCACATGTTAAATTACCAAATTTTTTTTCATAATTATTTTCAAGAAAAAAATTTATTTTTACAAATGTTCCAAGATTTTTTGTTAATTCAGGTTTATCAATTGTTAATGAAATAATTCGTGTTAATATTCGATATTGTTTTTCATCAAATAAACCATTACGATGATTATAAACAGAAAATGTTAAACGATTTTGTTCAACAAGTGCTTCAGAATCAAGTAGAATAATTGTTAAATTTTTTTTTATATCATCAAATCCAATTGGAAATGTTTGATTTTTTATTGAATCTAGATTTATAAATAAAAAAAACAAAACGGTTAGCACAATCTGTGCAAGATTAAAATGTAAAACACGAAGTAATTTTTCCAAGTATCAAATTGTTTTTGAACCAGGACTATGTTCGTCATAGGATATGAATAGAGCCTATCGGATTGGTTCCAGATCCGAAAACTTTGGACCCGATGGGCTCTAGCCCTCTGAGAAATATGTAGGGTGTATTAATCATCTAACTCGGAAAAAAAGAATCTCATGTCTTTGAGGCGACTTATAGATCTCGGTAAGGGAGGGACTAGACTTGGCTAGATCTCTCTCTTTTTACTTTGTGTTTGCAAAACTTTTGAGTTATTGTCGGAACTCTGTCTGCGAAGTTAAAGAAGACAGCTTTTCTAAGCCACTTTCTAGACTATCTCCGACTGTCTGTTAAATTTTTAGCTCCTTGTACCTCTAAAAACTGTCGAGAACTTTGCAGCGATTACTCAATTCCGATTACACCCCCTCCCATAATAGAAGCCCCCGGGAGCTTCTAAACTGCCCACCATCCAAAATTTTCGGAGGGGGCTTCTATTAAGTCCCAAATTTTTTCAATAGTTTTAGATGTAAAAAGAATTTCAAAGAATTTCAGGGATTTTTAAAGTTTTCTAGAGTTTTTCAAACGATTTCCAAGGAGATTTCGAGATTTTTACACTAGTACATAAGGAAATTAAACAAATTCTTATCTTAAGATCTTGAATTTTGACGGTTTTGCGATGAAAATACTAATCAAATTTTTCAAAAAGTTTGTAAAATAAGGGGGGGCTTCTAATACATCTTTCATGTCGGTCCTTCGGAGGGGGCTTCTAATAAGGGAGGGGCTTTTAATGTGGGAGGGGCTTCTATTATGGGAGGGGGTTTAGTAAATCTCATGGAGAGTATCAAAGTACAGTTCGAGTTTGAAAACTTTAAACTCGACGAGCTCCACCTATGAATCCATTGAGAAAAGTTCGGACTATTTGCTTGTCGCTACTGAGGTATTATACTCTTACGATACTATTTAGCATAATACCGTAGTTCTCCTCGGAAAAACTTATTTTCGAATTTCAAGTCGAAATTCAAAAATGAGTTTTCGTAGAAACCAGTGCTAAAGTATTCATAGCTCATGAGTGTTCATATGCTGCATCGAGCCTGGACTCCAGAGCAATTTGACACTTGGAAACATTTCCCCCATTAGTTATTTTAATTAGCATCATAGAAATTTCTTATTCTTAATTTTTCTGAATATATATATGAAACAATATTAAAAATACAAACCAAATGCAAAACCAACTATTGGTTTAGTACGATTATTTGGCATATTAACAATAGATACAGCTAGATTATGTTCAATAAAAGTTTGATCGGATTGATTTGATTTTAAATTTTGAGAAAATGTTTCTAATGATGATAATAATCTAGAATATATTTGATTATTATTATTATTTGAAAAGAATAGAAATAAAAAAAATTGAAATTTACTTTACAATACTTCGATTTGATTTTTGTGCTTGTTGCATTTGTAATGTAGATTTTGATGATAATAATTTATTAGCAATTGAATAAATATTAGAATATACCTATAGTTTTAATTTAAGATATATAAATTTATTTATTTATTTATTTAAATAAAACAAACTTCATTATTCGTATTTTGATTATTTGATATTAAATGATCTATTATATTTACAACAGACGCAGTATGTGATGTTGATTTTAAAGTCATTGTTTCTTGATTTAAATATGACAATACATGAGAAACATCATAAAAAGTATCAATAGGTAACTAAAACGAAGAAAAAAAAACCAACAAGTTTAAAACTTATTAAATTATGTTTATTGAAAAAAAACATACTTTAGCAACTTCTTCAATAGACATATTAACATATGGATGATCAATAGACGATGATGATGATGATGAAAGAATATTTAGCATTGTAGTTAATTCTTTATTATCAGGTGGTTTTAAACAAGTACTAAAATAAGGTTCATCTCCCCATGATGAATTTGGATAACATGGTAGATATACATATGGACGACCAGTATCTTTTAATTAAAATAATTAAAATAAATCATCATTTTTATTTAAGAAAACTTACAAGGACATGTTTCCAATGATCCAATATTACCAACAGATGAATCAATAAAATTATACGATGTTTTTATTGTATTATTAAAAAATTCGAATGTTGCTCGTGGACATCCACCTAAGAAAATAAAACTTATATAACAATCGAGACCATTTTTTTAATAATTATCGCCAGACATATAATCAAAAGTGTGTCCCATGTACTTCTCTCCTAGTGTTTAAATCTTTTCGGGAGGATCGATCTTGTGAATCACTCTTCTGAATACATCTTAGACTAGCGCTCGAAAAAACTCAATATTCATAGTACAATAATTATTTTAATTTCGAAGAAATTCATTCTTACCATCCAAACAATGAATCATCATTATAATAAATAATATAAACCATACGATACGTTCCATTGATTTAAATATATATTCTAGTTTATAGATATATAATAATTTCACAATCTAAAACAAAATCTATTCATCTTTATACATTCTTTTTTTCTTTCATATTATTGAAAGTATAATATACAAAAGTATAACTTACACTGTCTACTTGACTTTTTCATCGATACACACATATCAAAATTGGCATATAACGTCTGTATTTTTTTTTCTTCTTTTCTAATATCCGTTCATTCATTCAGACTTTTAATCAATTGACACCGTCATTAAACGTGCGAACGAATGTATGAGGGAGAAAAGGTATATCCATTTCACAATGAAGCGCAAAAGTTAAATTAGATTTGTAAATAGAAATGGATCATATAATGTCAACGAATCTACGGAACAAACAAACCATTCTCTTCGGATTAACACTATTATATTGTAATGAATTCAATTTTTAATATCATTTAAGAAAAAAAATCAATAATAATAATAATAATCTGACCTACCTGTATTTATAAAATATTCAAAATAATTCTAAATAGAATGATTATATTATCAAAATTCTTTCTTAATGACAAGAGACAATAATAGATCAATTTAGTTCTTTTTATTTTATTTTTTTTTCGTTTGATCAACAACTCAAATGCTTCATACGTTATACTATACGATCGTTCATTTGTTGCTCTCAACGGGTCAAATCACATATATACACACGATACGTATGACAAGAAAATTATAAGTGGTATACCCTTGTCGTCTTAAGAAAATATATGGAGGTCAACACTATACATTACACCTGTCGTCTTCATCCTCATCTCAAACAATCAAGCTTATCTTAATCAAGCAAACTCGATCTCTTTTCTTCTTTTTTTTTTTTTTTTTTCTCCTTGCTTATGTATATCCTCGATCGCGATTACATATTGATACATGTATAAAGATGGTGTGAAGCCCTTATATTCATCACCCACATCGTAATGTTCACTAAGAATAAAAAAAGGAAAAAGAAAGGATTTAGAGATAGTGGATGTATTTGTTTAAACTACACTAAAATAAATGAATGAACAATTAAAAAAAAAACAAAAAAGAAAAGTATAGATTATGCGTAGGAAGTCAAACACTATCTATTTCTATTTAATCCTTCTTACAGAATGAGACGACTATTTCATCATCATTATCATCATCATCGCACGTATTATATAAATATCATAGTTTTTTTTCTATTTTATCAAGTGCCAAGATATTCGTTTAGAAGAAAAGAATGTATATCTTAAATAGTTTGTTTTGATATAGAAGAAGAACAAAAAGAAGAAAAAAAACGAAGATAGATATATATACATATTTCAATTTGTTATGATGATGAGACGACGTCTACATTGTACGTAATAGTGAAATTAGTTCAATGAACGGTAACGTTTTGACACGAACGAGACGATATAGACATTTATATTCGAAAGTTATGTAAATTTTTAAAGATAGAGTATGGCGACAAACAATTACTATCTTTACACTATTTGACTTTTGTGCACCGGTGGGTCAAATATGTATTCATCTGTTGCCTTCAATAATGGTTGCTCATTTTTTTTTTATTTCTTTTCGATCGACAGACAGAACAATAACAATGATCCATCTGACTCAATCTTTTCTTTTTCTTATATTGAATAAAATCATAGATAATTTTTTTTATTGAAAAAAAGAGAAGTCTTTCTACATGATTCTTTTTTATTCAAACTGTAAGTTCCTTCATATTATTGTCAGCAAAAAAAAAAAAAAAATTCGATTCTATTTGCATTTGCAGAAGTTATTTAAGTTTATCAAATTGAATTCTAAATGATAAAAAAAGAAATTTTACATAAAGATTATTCAATCAGAAAATTTAAACATTTATATTAAGACAAAATGCATCAATAAACAAATTGATTTCATCATCGATTGAACTTGAGAGATTTTTTTTTTTATAAAGTTTTTATCAATTGAGTAATAAAAACGTTCAATATTCACATATATTCAATATCTAATAATCTATTGATATCAATATCATATTTTAGATTTAATTGATATAGAAAATGAATATATATTGATAATCTGTTAGAAATAAATTAAAAGAAATTTTAGTCTATTTAAGATATACATTCAAATAAATTTTTGATTGAAAGAAAATTTTCATTTATTTTTGTTTTTTAATACAAAGTCAAAGTAATTGTTCTTTTTTTAATAGTCAAATTGATTGTCTTTTCCCCATAATGGAGTAAGATTTTTTTCATTAAGAATAACTGCAGTTTCTGCTTCTTTAATCGAATCATCAACAAGTGTTCGATGATGTCGATTATTGATATAAATATCTGTTGCGACCATAATTTGATCAAGAATTTGTTTAATAAGTGCTGCAAAACGAAGAATTGTTTCTTTATAACCATATCGATATATCATGTATTTCCATAATATTTCAGTATATACATTTTGACTACCAAATAAACGAAAAGTACCTAGAAGAAGAGGATCTTTATTCATATGTGGATCATAATCGACTGCATAACAATTCGTAGAAAAAGCAAAAATCATATGGATAATTTTAACAATTGTCGAATCAAAATCAAGTCTCATAATTATTTTTTTTGATTGACGAACAATTTCATGTCCATATAAAGGTATCAAAATACGTTCATTTCTAATATTATCAAATATTCCAGCATCGCGTAGCATTAATGTACCATAAAGATTAAATAGACCATTTAAATTACGTTGAAAAAGTGAACATTGTTCCGCAACAGTTAATATACGAAAATCAGGTGTGACACTAACGAATGATTTTACTGACATATAAAATGAATTAAATAGATTCAATGAATCGGATATATTAATTTCAATTGTAGGTTCAATGAGATCTAAATATTTCATTATATTATGTATTGATGGAATCATATTGAATTTATTAAAAGCATGAACTACATTTGATAATAAATTCCATTCAGAACTATTAAGAGATGATTGATCATTGTTTAGTAAATTTAATGAAGTGATTGGTAGAATTGACTAAATACAAATTTTTTTTGTTTTTATAATTAGCAATATTTTTATGAATTGATTTTTATTATAAAATGAAAAATTTCAGTTATCTCAGTTACACATAATTAAGATCTCGATGAGATTAGAAAACCTCTGAAAAAAAGGATTTTAATAAATAAGTCTTTCTTCTAGACTTATGTCTCTATTCATCAAGAATTCTAGTCAATAGAAATGTATTTGACCATGAATAGATATTATGTCTGACAAGAAAAACTTAGAAATCAACTTTACAAGGAAAATTCTCATCTAAAATCGAAATAATATAGACTTATAGGTTTAAATCTATTCAGACTTTTTTTTTCGTCGCAACAAAATGATAATATGAAGTTTGAATTTGAAAAGAAATCTATATCGGCTTGTTCATGTAACGCGCTACTTCGCTGCCCAAGTTAAAAAAAATTTTTTTTTTCGATACGGACACATCTAAGCGAATTTTACGGTACAGTTTTTTACACTGATTATGAATTTGGACATTTTTCTTAAAACTAATTGGGTTTTAACATCGAAAACCGGGTTTTAAAGTTTTCAAAAATCGTATTTTCAATTTTCTAACCAAAAAATTTAAAACTAAAATGCAGAGTAATATACCATTCGATGCAGAATTTGATTCTCTACAAAATGGCCTATTCAGTTTTTACTCTCATTCCTCAGAGCAACTTCTAACCTCTTGTACAGTTTCTAACTTACTGTACAATTATTGAACTCCCATTTCGATGTAGCAACTTGATATTTTTAAGCATGTTAAGTGCTTCAAATTTGGTCGACAAAAAAACATGTCACAACGTTACGTTTGGTTTTTGCATTTTTTATCTAAGCAAAAATAGTTTAGAAAAAATATTTTTTACTGCTTGAAAGCTCATTCAATTCTCTACAAAACTAGCACTATAAGCGTTTCATTTAAAGAAATAATTTGTCAAAAAATTAGAGTTTCATAAGCAGCTCTAGAGAAAAAGGGTTCTTTTTTGTCACAGCGTTACGCGATGATAAAACCTTTCTCGAAACGCGAGAGTTCAGTCAAACTAGACCGTTCTTGCAACATGAATAGAGTATGATGAGCTGCGTCGAATGACGTTTGAACGACCTTATTAGTCCTTATGCCTTTCGAGATAACTGCAAAGTAACTTGTCAAAATGTCACAGCGCTACGTTTGGACAAGCCGATATACGATACAAATTATTTCTATATTATTTTATATAAGATTACAACATTTCATATTCCAATTTAATGACGATTGCATTGACAACTTCTTTTTATGACACTTTTTAAATCTATGTATACAAAAGGACTTGTGTATTAAATACTCTGTTTGTCAAGATAAGTGTATGTCAAATTCCGTCAATGTAAGACGTGTGCATATAATAAAAAAAAAAAAACAATTTCTTTTTTAATATAAAATTTCTATAAAATGTCATTAAAAATAATTTTGGTGAAAATCAATATTACAATATAAAAGAAATCTATTATATTAAGTAACCATTTTTTGTAATTTCAAATATTCACTATAGAAGTTTAAGTAAAAATTTACGGACATTTTATTTTTGTTAACATTAACCTTACAATTAAAAATAAATTATCTATTATAAGGTTTTTTTTTTTTGAGTGAAAAACACAATGATTTATATCCAATAATCTTATACATACTATTGATTTCCTATTTGATTTAATCGATGAAGAATATTTTGATCTTCGATATTCTTTTCGAATAAGTTCTGTTGACATACCCATTGCAAAACATTTAGCTAATCGACACGACATACAATATTTTCGTGTTTGTAGTGTTATTTCACAATGACCTCCATATGGACATGGATGAATATCCTATATAATGGAAAAATAAAAAAAAAAATAATTAATCACAAATTCTATTCATTAAAAGAAGAAAAAAAAAACTAAATATATTTATCTATACTTTTATATGTAAACTATGACGACGAAAAAATGTTTTACATGAATAACAAGAAAGTGTACCATAATTAAAATTACGTGCTTCATCATGACATATTAAACAAAAACTTAGCTTAGTTGTATTTCTTCCTTGTCTTGTTATTATATTAATATTATCATCTTGTATTTTTAAGTTTTTTACTGATGCAGGTAGATATTGATCCAACATTATTGTTTGTAAAATTTAATAACAAAATAATGCTGTAATTGGTTTAAATAGGAAAATATCTTCTTGTATGATAAGATGTTAGAAAAGATATTCTAAAAATAAACTGTTTTTCGAGACTATTCACTACTTATCAAGAAATAATGTGTGGGCGACAAACCTACATGTTTTTTTTCTTTTTTTTCTTCACATATAAATATTTAAAAACCTGTTGTTTTATATGATCTATCTCAAATTAAAATGTGCACTGGAAAGATTTGTTTTTCTTGTAAATACTTTAGAAAATTTGATTAAAACAATGTATATTTTTACATCTGTTAAGTCAATTTTAATTATTCACATAAAAATCATGTTCAACTAAAGATAACATGAGTAAATACACAAGACAGTGACAACAACACAAAACAAAGTCTTGCTAATGTACCTTTCGGTATGAGTTTAATGAATAATTCATATTAATCTTCGAAATTTATATAACATAAAACAGATATTCCTTTTATAGTCAAGAAAATAAGACAACTTCATTAACCTCAATGTTTTTTTTATCACAATCTAAATATAATCAAGATTTATCTAGAAACAGAAGTCATGTAAATTTTATTTATCGTTTTATATTATATTTATTATAATGAGTCATATATAAGTCAAGTTTATTATGAACAAATAAAAAATATATTTTTGTTTAATATAGTTATTTATTGATATAAAATTAAAGAGTACAAAGAAATTTGAATTATGACAGCTAAAATAAGTTAAAATACAAACGTCTTAGTTAAGGAAATTTATATCAATTATGACATGTATATTTATTATTACGACAGATAATTCGTTCTTTTTTTTTGTCTTTGTTCTTAACTATATTTTCAATAGACAGATGTTTAGGAACGCAACAGTAGGGATATTTTCAATGTCATTTGACATAGGAATATGAATATAAGATATGCTCAGTTGTGTTATGACATACGTACTATCTTCTCTTCTCTAGTTGATTTTATGTTGGAGTATACAGTTTGAAATTTATGTTAATACTCATCCATAAAAAGAAAACAAACTGATCAATGCTCATAAAGTCCAAAAAATATATTTTACTGTTGAATCAATATTGATAGATTTCTCTCTAGTGAAGATACTCATCAAATGAATACTCAAAAAGTATTCACGGTAGAAAATAGCACGAGAATTCATAAGTACTCGCCGTATAATACTCAATGTTTTTTTGAGTATTTCTATTTGGATTTAGTGTACAGTAATAGTTTATGTAAAACACTCATAAACTCATATTTTGTTCAATATTGTCATCTTATATCCATTTTATTTAGATATAAAATTAAATAACACAAAAAATACAGACGTACATAATGAAAATTCGAGAAAACAATAAATATGAGAACTACAGCTATCATTTTATTTTGTACATTTTTTTAAAATAAATAATAGAGCTAGAGAAATATTCATCGTTAGATAATGAAAGTAATATAAGAAAAGAAACATAAAAAGACATTTGTAAATTCATAACTATCTGTAGTCTTTTAGTAATTTATAGAAAAAAACCAAAAATAAAATAATTTGTCTAGAGTATTATGCAAATGTTTTTATGATTTTAAATCACAATCGACTTGTAACAAGATTTAGAAAATTAAATATGAACAAATTTCTATTAAAACATTTAAACAAATATTCAATTTCACCTGACAAGTTAACAATTTACAATGAAAAATCGTTCTTCTTTCCTTTTTTTCTTAAAATCACCACTCAACAAAATCGTATAGATAACTCATCAGTAAAAAATGAGGATAAACTAGAATAAAAATAGACCCACATCTCTTCTATTAAAGATCGATTCATCTTTAAACTTTGAAATAATAAGTAACACTCAATAACAAGAGGTAAAAACCAACAAACTTTGTTTACTTTTACATTTAAAGAAAAATCAAACTACATGATTGTAGTGTCGAAGTTTCTCTGTTATAACATTGAACGTATAAATCTTGAAAGATCTCCCTCTGAGAAGAAGCCCAAACTAGCATTCTCACAATCTATTCTTCGTTTTGAGAATGAAATCTATTTGCTTATAAAAAAAACACGAAGAAATTGTACTTAGTGCAACAACAAGAAATACAAGTTAAAAGCAAACATCGAATGTTTCACTTGCATGTCAGGATTTTATTTAAAAGACGAAAAAAAATTGTTTTTTTTTTTGATTATTACAAGATTTTTATGTAATCATTTTGAGCTTAAAAAAATAAAATGATTGAAGAATCACTTTTTGATGAAAAAAAAAATTCCGTCCTCAAAGAGTTAACATAAAAATACTAATGAAAATAAATCTGGTAGCATACAAAAAATATATTCATTATCATTTATCTGTTGATTAACCGATAGTGGATAAAATCATAAAACAGAGTTCCAAAATACTATTTAATGATATTTTTCTAAGTATATTCATCAATGCTATTGGCAATCAATTATAATCGAAGAGAAAACAACTTTCGAAATTCAGAAGATCAATAACAGAGAAAAAACTATCAAAATAATTATGAAAACTTGATAATATTCCATACGCGAAATTTGGACTTTGACTATAGAAAAATCTTTTAATTTATAAAACTATTTTGTCAATTTTATTTGCAAATAAAATTGTAAAAAAAAAAAGAAGAAAATAATTAGAATCAAAATTTAATTTGCAGCTGTTGTTTTATTCATTTCAACATCCATTGGCATAGAATTTTCATCTTGTTTTTCAACTAATCGTGTTATGACGGATTCAATACCATTTTGTTCAAATTCAACTTGCAATGGATCGAGACTATTATCGAATGAATCTGAAGAACCTGTTGATAATAAACCAATTAAATTATCAATTTTAGTTAAATCAGGTCGTTCACGATTAAATTTGAACTACAAAAAAAAAAGGAAATAATTCGATAAAATAGTAAGAAAAAAAATAATAAATCTTGTATTTTTTATTTTCTTACTTGAAGAACGTCTGGCACATTTGCATTCACAAATTGTGAATACATTTGACCTTGTGCATGTTGATGAGAAAGAAAAGAAATAAAAACAAGTTTAGCTGGATAAATTTCAGCACGATATTTCATAAATAATTCAAAAAATCTTGTTGTTGAACCATCAGCTATTGTACCATTAGCATTTTCTTCTTCATCAGTAACCATAACAAATGTTTTGATTACTTCTTTAGCATTATAATATGGTACAAGACCAGCAGCATTTGCTGTTGATCCATCAGCTTGTGTTATCAGTGCTAATGATAAAACATCTTCCAAAGTTTTTGGAACAAATGCTGGTTCAAATACTTTATCATTGAAGAAATTAAGTTTAGCTGAACAAATTGCCGTAAGTAATGATGAAAGAATAGTTGCTGTACGAATAGCAACTTCCATTGAACCTGATGCATCACCAATAACAGCTACAGGTGATTCTAATGGTAATTTAATTTTTTCAAGTTGAGCTTGTGCTACTGGCAATAAATCTGAATAAAATTTTGCTTTATCTGGATGTGCTGGTTGATTAGATGAATTCGATGTTGTATTTCGAGCACCTCGACGTCCATAACGTGTAGATGTTGTTGATTCACCTTCTCGTAACATTCGACAAAGTAAAAGACGTTCCATTAATTTACCATAAGGTAAAGTAATTTGTTCACCATCACGTAATCGTTCACTGATAATATCATCAACAGGTGAACATTGTAAATCTTCATAATACCATAAAATAGTATCAAGTTTATCTTCTTTAGCAGCAATTTTAGCTTTTGATGTTTCATTTAAATGTTCTTTAAATTGTTTTAAATGTGAATATGGAATAGAAAATTCTTTTAATAAATCATTAACATTTTCATTTGTTAAATCACGACAACGTGCAACCATTGTTTCAGCTGGTGCTGATGTACCAAAACAAAATGGTAAAAACCATGGTAAAGATGGAAAATCTTTTGTTGGATTAAAATGAACAATATCAGCTAATTTTTTCCATGGTTCAGTTGGCATATGTAATGCAAAATATTCTAATTCTTGTTTTGTTAATGTTCTTGTCCAACGTTGTATATGTCGTGCAACAGCACCACTAGCTGAACCATTTGATGGTTTAAGTTTATTTAAATTATCAATATTATTTTTTATTTTTCCTAATTTAATTGCTTTTGGTTTAATTTTATTTAATTCAAGACGTTTTAATTTTTTTTCATAAACACGTATTTGTCTTGCAGCATCTAACATAGTTACAGCTTTAAGAACTTCAGTTAAAGTAAATAAACGTCGATGACGTAAAAGATTATTTGCTAATTTATGATCATGTCGACACCAAGCTGCAGCTAATGCACATGCTTTAGCTTTTTGACCAATTTCAACACTATTTAAATCAAGTGAAAATAGAGTTGCTAAATAACGTGATAAATTTGTTGTTTGTGCTTGAATATGTTGATCTAATGTTACATTTGCATTGACAAAAAATGGTTTTGAATCACCATTTATATCAAGATCAGTAATAGGAGTTGTAGATGCTTGTTGTTGATCAATATCCATTCGTGGTTGTCGACCTATTCGACGACTTCCATGACGTCCACCACGTGCTACTGGACGACCTCGACCTCGACCTCGGCCACGACCTCGTCCACCCGAAGCTCCACGACCACGAACCACTAGATAAAAATAAATAAAAAAAATCCTTTTGTCAAGAAATAGACATTCATTTATTATTTTACTTTTTTATTTATATGAATATAAAGAATTGGCTCAGTTAAATATTTATATATATTATGAACTGAGTGTCGAATCTATATAATCAATATCAGTTTAAAAAAAAAGAAGTCTCCTACTGTATAAAATAATCTTACCTGAAATAACACTTTACTTTTGATGTTGTTAAAAACATTGTATACTGTATTCAAGATGTTTTTATAGTAGGCAAAATTACTCAACTCAGTTGCAATTATTACACCACACATAGGTAATTAGTTTGCAAGAAAAAAGAAAAAGAAAAAGAAAAAGAAAAAAAACGACGCACATTTCTTTACACAATATTATTATGAAATAATGTGAAAATCAAAAGAAAAATACGTTAAGATTTCGAAAGAACTGATGCAATAAATATGCTATTAAATTGTATTTCTTATTCATGAAATAGAATTAAAGAAATTATACCAATAGGAGATAATCACATATGAAAAGCTATATTAAAAATATATAATAATACATGTAAAAAATAACATGAATTGAATCAAAACTGTTTGGAAATCATATTTCGAGACAGGAGAGTATAGTAGACAAAGATCAATTTTTTTCTAAAAGAAAAAAAATGAATCTCTATCATCTATTCTTCATTGATGGTATATATTAAGGCTAAATTGAATGTTCTAAAACACATACCCTCTTTTAACATTATGACTTACAATAAAGATAGTATTAGTAGCGATAATCAATTTGACGCTTTACTTATTGGGACTGATACAATAGAGTTAGTATTGAGTCATCAACGAGAATAGCTTCTGTAGTTATTAATTATGATATTAGTAAACTTATATTTGGCTGAAGTCATTTTACAATGAAGAGATAAAATCGATCAAAAAGGATCCATTCATCTTGAATGATATAAAAATTGAATTTATTATTAAGTTGATTGTTTTATATGGGTTTTCACAGTTATATCATTATTTTATTTGTATAAAGCTGGAAGTCTTCTAATCGAAGATTAATTTTAGAGAATGATATATGATTAGATATCTTCAAAAACGGCTATTTTTAGTTTGAAATCAAGTTCTTCATTTCTAGAATTGTTAATCTTTATGTTCTTTTTTATAATATAAAATCATTGGTAGTGAACTCGATTCGAAATTAGTCATTCCTATTGTTAAAATCTCGTCTAGAAAGGAAAGTCATAATAAAATCTACAAATTTCTATCTGTGATCGATAAAAAAATTATTTAATGCTTTGTGACTCGCTATTAGTTCTAATAAAGCTTTTAACATGAAGATCGTCTTGTTTTATAATATTTCATGTTATGGAGCGAAAGAAAAAGCGACTCATGATGTCATGAAAAATGCTGCTTTCACATCTGCAACCGAGAATCTTTTTTTTTGTACACCACTCCGCAAATAGATTATGCCCATCGTAGTATATATATCAACTTCACCAACATCAGAATAATCAATCTGTATAAATAAATAAATAAAAAAAAAACCATCGTTTTCCAACCCATATATCGTACAAGAGAACTACCCGAAGTGATAACCGTCGTTTTTGGATAAAATCAGGGAAATCCTACAAAAGTTCGTGTCCATGGGCTTCTGGTACCGAGTTATGATCGTTGTATTGAATTTTCCATGTAGTTTTAAGTATTTATCGGAAAATTAAATAATAACATTTTGATCTGAAACTTTGTCCATGAATAGGTCAAATAACTAATAGAATATTCTGAAAGATTCAGCCAAAAAAAAAAATGTTCCTTTGCCGAGATATTCGATTTTCAAATAAACTCGAATTTTGTTACAAATGATCATATTATTTCGACAACGGAACATTCGTTTCTGCTGAAACATTTAGAAAGTTTTACTAATCATTCAATTTGTTTATATGCGAAATTTCAGATAGAAATACTTTTATCTGATTTTTTTAGTAAATATCTAAAAATTCAATAAAACGGTCATAACTCGAATCCTTTTTAAATTTTTCTAGTCTTACCGAGACCTCCCTTGTAAATCCAATATGAGTTCAAGCAGCGAGTATTCGTTCGCATAGTTCCTTCGTTAGGCAAGGAGTGATGAAAAGAAGGTTCTACATAATGCTCGAATGTTAACAAAATTTAACTGAGTATACAATTGAATCTCGAACAATATCTAAAACCTTCCTACATTAAAATTCCCAAATAGATTCCTCTTATTGTTATGTTATAACATTACAAATCAAAATTATAGTTTTTTTTTTTTTATTGATACCATTTATTTAGAAGTTTGTTTAATAAACATTCCATCTGAATTAATATATCTCATCTTTTTTTTTTTGTTATTAACACCAATAAAAAAAAAAAAGAAAAAAAAAGAAATCAACAAGCAGAATCTGCATGTTGTCATAACACATTTGTATAGTATATACTAAGAAACAAGCAATAAAGAGAAAGATCTATACATATACAAATCACCGTAACTATTTTTATACAACATATAAACAGAATTTATTTGCGAAAACCTTTAAGTATTGGATAAATACGTTCAAATGCTTCATGAATTTCTCGACGAACTTTTGCTCCTTGAAAAAAAAAAAAAAAAAAAGAAAAACAAAATTTTCATCTATAAAATATTATCATCTTATTTATACCGGTTAATACAACTTTGCCGGAAACAAAAATAAGTAGTACAATTTTCGGTTGCATCATTCGATAGATTAAACCAGGAAATAATTCTGGTTCATAACTTTAAATAAAAAATTAATTATATATAGAGACAATAGTTCTAAAAATTGATCATAAAGATTTAATTTTCAAAATATTATTTATTATTGACTTTTGAACTTTTCCTATAGTGAAAAATCTAGCACTGCAAGCTTTCAAACAAGTAAACTCGTGCCTTGTATATCAGTGTTTATTTAATTATATAATTATTTTGATAATGTTTTATTAGAAGAGACATCTACTAATATACATATGCATTTTCTTCTCTTTGGCTTCATTCTCTCACATATTTATAAACATTCCTTTCTTCTTCTTCTCATCTTTTATCTATTATAGATGATATGAATACCGACATTTTTCAGAAAAGTTTTAAATTGAAAAATTGTACTATGTTAAGTCGTAGCAGTAAATGTTGACAACTGAAATTTTTTGCTATAAGCTTTCTAGATCTATATTTCCTCAAGTTTCTCAGCTAGATCAATTGTTCTGAGATGAAAATAGATTTTTTGACAGAAGAGGACTGCTTAATATCAAGAATGTCATGGAGAGAGCTCGGAGATTTGTTATTTTGTAGGTAATTAGTGGCTCTCATTGTAATCAGAATAAGCTTTTATTTTTGGATTTCAATTGCTGAAAATCTTTAATAAAAAACAATTTTTTTTTTGCTCTATTCAAACTACTCTTTATACGAGTTATTATTACGACAAAAAAAAAGATCAAATCTATATGATCAATATATATATATATATATTCATACCTGCAAAATTGATAATGTTTTAATACAAGTGCTTCTAATCGAATAGGAAATTTTACATCAACACTTCCAACCATATTTTGAATTTTAAAATCTCGAAATTTAGCCTAAAAAAAAAGATCATTATTTTTTTTTTTCATAAATACGATGAAAATTTAAAATAAATATCATACAGGAAAACCAAGTTTTTGTATAACTCTTGCATAACGTCGTGCAGCTTGTAATGAATCTTCTTCACTTTTAGCACCTGTACATACCATTTTACCTGAACCAAATATTAATGCTGTTGTACGTGGATTACGTATTCGCATAATAACAGCAGCAAAACGTTTTGGATTATATTCAGCATTACGTGCTTGTAATGCAATACGTTTTAAATCTAATTGACAACCAAGATTAACTGTTGATACAATATTTCTAGAACAAACAAAAATTTTTTTGGATAATAAATAATTTAATTTATTTTTATTTTTATTTACTGTAAACTTGGTTGTAAATGTGAAACATCAGCTGGTCGTGGTGTAAATGGTGTTGCAGCTGTTGAAAATGGTGTTGATGGTGCAACAGAATTTGGATGATAGGATGAAACAGATGGTGGTGGACCCATATTTGTTGTTATTCTTGAACTAATT
>CAJNOL010001288.1:0-40304 GCA_905250125.1 Rotaria sordida | reverse complement strand
ACAATTTACTCAACAAATGTCTATAACCTTCCTTAATCGAAAACAATATTAATGTTAATGACTAATGTTTTCATTAATCATTAATATTAAGGGTCCCCCCCCCCTCAAAAATCGATCTCAGCTCAGGTAAGTTCAAATGGGCTGAAATTTGGAGCATCTGTTGTGGCTGAAGTGAGGAGGCTGTGGTAAAATTTTCAGCTCGATACCCTGACATTTGACAGAGATATGAACCAAACAACGGTCAAAAAATAGCTCATCTCATCTCCAAGAACTCTCTGTGGACCCTCATTATATGTATATATAATTTTTTTTGTTTGAAAGCTTGTCTCTAGGGCTAGCCCCTCTCGTGGCCCTTTTTTTAAAATTCATACTTTTTAAGCGAAAGAAAGGGATGACAAGTTCAATGACTCGAAAAATCCCGAAAAAATAGTGCTTTTTCTATAGAGATGGCTTCTTATATAATAATAAAAGGGCTTATTTTAAAAAAAGGGCCACAAGAGGGGCTAGTCCCAAACACGAACTTTCAAACAAAAAAAAAACATTTGACTTTATATCGGATTATAGTTGACTTTCGCTGGAGATGCGTCATTCGACCACCATTTTGAGAAAAAACGAAAAAGATTTTTGGATTTTTTTGAAAAACCAGCGGTTTTTCGAATAGGGATCGTCAAAAATATTGAAAATTTTTCGGGAAAAAGGAGGTATCAAAGAAAAGTTTTTATCGTTTATGAAAGAGCAAATGACAGGCTATCTCCCCATATATTTATCTCAACCTTGGCCATTCTGACGAAAAGTAAGTTTTTTAAGGGAGGGGATCCCTTTAATGTTAATGTTTTTCATTAATCATTAATATTAATGTTAATGATTAATGTTTTCTTGGAAAAACTTAATTCATTAATATTAATATTAATGGTTAATGAAACACATTAATTAATGTCATTAATTAGGTCCCGTTAAATTAAATGGCCCACCCCTAATATAGATGACAAAGTAAAACTTTGTCAAAATTAATGTTTATGATCAAGTTGTTATCTATGTCATCATTGTAAAAAAAAAAAAAGAAACAGATTTAATCCTTTTTATTTTAAAAGGAAAGAAAAGCTGAATTTTAAAATTGTTCAAGTGTTTTTACACAAGAGAAAGAACACTTTGTTTTACTATTTTAAAACGTATATAGTAAAGTTGTTTTGTATTTTAGAATTCATCAGTTTTGAGTTACCAACTATGCTAGAGCAGGCTTCGCAGCGTATCGCTACAGTCAACGCAGAAAAAATCAGGAAATCAGGAAATGACGTTGACTGTAGGGATTTCGCTGCGAAGCCTGCTAGAGGTATGTTCACATTTCCAAAAAAGAAAATTACCCAAATTTCTGAAATTTCCATCAGCTCGATAATTATATAGTAGTACAAATCAAAGATTTTTATACATATTGGAAATTTCAAAAATTTTAGAAATTTCTGTAATTTGAGAAATTTCTGTAAGTACATAATTACAGAAATTTTGGAAATGACATCATTTTAGGAAGTAATGTAAAATTAAGAACACAAATGCTTGAAATCTTCGAAACTTATGAAATTTCCTTTTTCGGAAATCCGAACACTGCTGCTATGATGGTAACCACTTTTCTACAATCATTGAGATTAATGGAACGATCAAAATGAACTGAAGAATTATGTATTATGAGCAGATAGAGTACGCTAGTTGATGATATGAATTGATTTATTTCTCTTTTCGTTGGTTGATATACCACCATTAAACATAAAATGTTTGATGCTTACGACGAACATGATTCATAAATAAAACAAGATATGGTATAAAAACTAATTCAAGTGTAATAATGATTCTTTCTCTTTATGATCGAATGGTTATTTCCAAAGAGTGCGTAGGACAAACATCATGAATGGGGTTTTTTTCTTTAATTTTTCAAATATTGTATTATTTTCTCCTTATTTCCTTAATTTTTTTAATGTCTCATATTATAATATTAAGAATAGAATATACCTTTTTTTAGATATATTAAACATCATATGGATATAAATTGATATATTATATTATTTAGTAGTATAGAATATAAATATGGCTAAAGCCTATGATTATTTATTTAAATTACTTTTAATTGGTATGCAAAATTTTATTTTGTTTTTTTTTTTCTTTTTTCCTATGAATATTTAATTTATAATATTTGTTTTTTTGTTTAGGTGATAGTGGAGTTGGGAAGGTATGTTTGACATTTCGAAAATTGTTTTTTTGTTTTTTTGTATCTATATATATATATATATAAATATATAGACATGTGTGCTTTTGCGTTTCTGTGATTCAGCATTTAGCACAACATTTATTTCAACTATTGGTAAATTTATTTATAATTTAAAATAATTGATGATAGTTGTTGTTTTTTGTTCATAAATAGGAATTGATTTTAAAATTCGTACAATTGAACTTGATGGACGAAAAATTAAATTACAAATTTGGTACGTTTAAAAAACAAAAATTGAAAAAAAAAACAAACAAATTATTTAACTTTTTCTTTTATAGGGATACTGCCGGTCAAGTATGTATATTTTATTTGAAAACAAAAAATTTTCAATATATATTATTTATCTAGGAACGTTTTAAAACTATAACAACAGCTTATTATCGAGGAGCAATGGTATAATAATAAGGAAATATATTATTAAAAAATTAAATTATATTTATTTAGGGTATAATGCTTGTATATGATATAACAAGTGAAAAAAGTTTTGATAATATTAAAAATTGGATTCGTAATATTCAAGAAGTATAAATAAATTTATTAATAAATATATTAATTTTCTTTATATAAAATTATTTAGCATGCATCGGCTGAAGTTGAACGAATGCTTATAGGAAATAAATGTGACATGCTAGATAAACGACAAGTTACTCGAGAAAAGGGTGAAAATGTATGTAAAATTTATAGAATTTTAACACGCTTTTTTTTCTTCTTCTCACAATGATGAATCGAGGATTCATATGAATAGTGACAATTTTTTCGAAGTATTAACATATGATTTGAATGCACTTGATTCAAGATCGTTTTTTTTTGTTTTTTTTGAGATCGAAGCTCTTAAATAGAGTATCCTTCAGAATGACAAAACAAAAGCAATTCGTGCAATTCCCGAGGGATTACAATATGAAACACGATGTAGCCGTTGTTAACTAATCGTGAGAAGATTGTTTTATTTTGTCTATCTTGGGATATATTTCTTCGTTCTCTTTTTACTTAATCTTCCAGAAATACAATAAGGAATTAGTTAATATATTATGACGAACTGTTATTAATACACGGTTTGTGATTGTGTATCAACAATATTTGTCATGTTCTGTAGCGGGTGCAAAATTCTATTCTATATACTTCGACATTCCTTGTAGATTATGAAGTACGAGCTCTACTAGGTTTGTCTAGTCTTACTGAGACTTTTTTTTTTGTAGGTCCATTATAAGTTAAGGCGGCGGGTAACAGTTGAAGTAGTTTCTTCATCAGATTTTTCTTGTTCAAGTCAAATCTACAGCGCTATTTTATTTTAAGTCCTTTAAAGTTCTGTTTATTTTTGGATTAATCATCAATTAATGAGAACAATGATCAATAGCTTTTACTTATCAGATGGTTGTACATTAATAATCATATTTGATATCTCTTTGCAATTTTTCCGATTTCAAAATTTTAATTTCTTTTGTTAAAAGATTTATTAGATAAACTATCATCAGGAAAAGAACACTCGAAATAAAGAAAAGTAAAATGCTTTTCTCTTTTTTAAATATTTCCAATGTATTAAAGACTTCATTTTAGACTCATTCAATAGAGAATCCCTGTCGTGAGTCCCTGGAGAAGTTAAGAGGGAATTCAGGGACTTCGCGGAGATTTCCTAGGGACTCTCCAGGGAATTGATGAGTATTATCAGGATCTCTCCAGAAGCCACCATTGAAATTCTCTGAAAAATTCAAATTTATGAAAATTTCAGAGGGACTCCCTGGAGAGTTTTAGGAGGATCCTGAGATATGCAACTCCCCCCAGGGGCTCATGACAGGGATTTCGTATTTTTCAGGGGACTCCGCGGAGAGAGAGTCGACTAGGAATTTCCTGCTTTACAAAATTACTTTCTTGGTTTTTCAAATAATATTATTTTTAGGTAAAAAATTTTATAGCTTTTAGTATATATGTTTGAAAATTTTAGAAGAAATATACGTGAGAGAAATTTTTGAATTGAAAAAATCTTTTTCTGGATAATTGATTTTTTTTTAATTCAACATAATATTTTGTTCAGAATTAAATTCTATACCCAGCGATATGAGAACAAACGTATCATAGGTCAAGTTTCACTTTGAAAAATATGGTTGTTCAGAATATCATTAAGTATTGTTTCAAAGCTTTTGTATTCTGTACAACAGGAATAGAAGACTCGTTATAAACGTTCATTTCTCTTCACTCATTACTATTTTCATCGGATTCAGCTGAATATACAGTAAATACGTAAAATTCTATAACATTGAACGACAAGGTCAAATATCAAAACGTGTTATTTCTTTATATCTATTATAAAAATCTCAGTTCAATTGTTTAAAATTACACGAGAATCTTAAGTAGCCACAAGAATTTAGGGAAAAAATTATTATAAATTTAAAATATATCACTTTGTTATATACAAAAAAAAAACATATTCTTTTCTTTAGCTTGCTAATGAATATGGCATTAAATTTATGGAAACTAGTGCTAAAGGAAATATTGTAAGTATTATATAGTAAATATTTTATATATCTATATATATATAAATAATTATTATAGAATGTAGATGAAGCATTTTTTTCTCTTGCCAAAGATATCAAAGCAAAAATTGATAAACGAGCTGTAAGAATTTTCGATATTTTTTTTTCTGAATATTCTTTTTTTTACAAAAAAATTTTATAGGCTATTGATCCATTGGGTAAACCAGCAGTAATAAAGCCAAAATTAGATCCACATAAAAAAGTTAGTACATCGTTTTGGTCTCGTTGTTCATTATTTTAAAGTGCACAATCAAAAAAAAACAACAACAAAACTTGTCATTGCTTATTTTTCATGGTGCTGATCGTTGACCTATTTATCAAAGTCATTGAATGAGACGTCTGACGGCTAACGATTACTCTCACGGCGAGATTTTTTTTTTTTTTGTTCTTTTAATACTGATCAATCATCCATTTTGTAAATCAAATTCTTCATTCTTTATTTCGTTTGTTATCCATTCAAACATATGTTCTTACTTTTTTTTTTTGGGTGTCTTTATATCGTCTTTTTTCTTTTTTTTTTGTCTTCTTCTTATGGAATAATAAAATAAAAAGTACAAAGTCTCTATTGACGAACACTATTGACTTCCGAAATGACGACGATGTACAAATATATACATCACCTATTTCACTCTCTTTCTGATCGTCCCAACATGACATCCTGTGATTTTTTTTGTCGTGTTCTTTTTGTCTATTTATCTGAATACATATCTTTCTTCTCTTCCGATTGACGACATCGAAACGAAATCTATTGATTAAATATATGACTGAATGTGTCCTCATTCGAAGTATTTCATTTACGTTTGTTCTCTATGTACACAAACGATGGATCATATAGTGAACTAGTTAATCGTACGCAACCATCATTTGTTAGATATAGTTTAGTTTATAATAAAAAACGATGGTTATTAAAATTGGTTCAGGAGAAATTGATGATTTATCAACATTAAATGTTCTTGATGAAGAAAGTTTATTACGTGAATTACGTGCTAGATATAAAAAAGGAATTATCTATGTAAGTTTTATATATTTCATTTTATTATTTTTAAAATTTCATTTTTGGAATAAATAGACTTATATTGGAGATGTTCTTATTGCTATAAATCCATTTAAACAATTAAATATTTATGAAAAACAGGTTTGTTTCTTATAATAAAAACTAAAAAAAAACAACAACATTTTAATAAATAAAATAAACATATTCTAGCAACATGATTTATATAAATATGTTCAATATCGCAATCAATTAACACCTCATCTTTTTTGGGTTGCTGATCAAGCTTATCGAAAACTTTGTTTATCGAAAAGACCACAATGTATTGCTGTTTCGGGAGAAAGTGGAGCTGGTATATAATTAAAAGACAATTTATGAGAGAACCAAGAAACCGAGACACTAATCAAAATTCCAATCTTTTATATGGATTCGAAAGGCTATCATCTAAAACTATCAGACCCAAATTTTTAACTCTTTGGGATTGTTCTATAGTAAATTTCGGGTAGATCGACTTTTTATCACTATCTACTTATTATTCAGAAAATAATGATAAATTGTCGCATAAATATCTACTATGATTATACTTCAATACATTAGAGAATTTTCTCCTACAATATATATCAAAAGATAGAGTATGATAAGCTGAACAAAATGAGCTATTTCAAATATTGTATATTATCTATTTACTGGAATGATATAGTTAAACATGAGTGGAGTAGGTCGTAATTTATGTGACATTCGAAATCAATGTCAAAAACTACATTTAATCAAATAAATTTTAGAGAATTTTTTTTTCCTGCGAAAAACTAACTCTTGGAGTATCGCGGGGACAAAATTTTAATTAAATTCAGTTGCGAGGAATTACAGATGATTTTTTCGTAGGAAAAAAATTCTCTAAAATGTATTTGACTAAATGTAGTTTTTGATGTTGATTCCGAATGTTACATAAATTATGATCTACTCTACTCATGTTGAACTACATTACCTCAATAAATAGATGATATACAATAATTGAAATAGCTCATTTTGTTAAACTTGTTATTCTCCATCTTTTGGTATGCTGCATGAAAAAAATTCTCTAACGTGTTGAAGTATAATTCCACTAGACATCAGGCCTCGAAACGAGCCGCTCGGCCCAACGAAATATTTTGTCGAGCCAGACGAGTCTAAACAATGTTCGAGCCATAAAAAAGTGGCTCGATTTCGAAGCCTGCTAGATTATTTATGGAATAATTTATCATTATTATTTTCTGAATAATTGGTAGATAGTGCTAAAAGGTCGATCTCGGCTAACTTTACTATAGAACATCCAAATGAGCTAAAAATTTGGGTCTGATGGTTTTAGAAGATAGCCTTTCGAATGCATATGAAAAATTAAAATTTTGACTAATGTCTCGGTTCTTTGACCCTCTCATGAACTATCTATTACTTATTATATTTATATATTTTTTTCATATAGGAAAAACTGAATCAACAAAACTTATTGTTTCACATATAATTCATTGTTCAGGTGATGCTGGTGATCGTGAATTACAAAATCGAATTATTGAAGTTTGTATTGAAAATGAATTTGAATATATTTTTTAGTATAATGTTTATAATTCTATAGACTTCACCATTACTTGAAGCATTTGGTAATGCTCAAACATGTATGAATCAAAATTCGAGTCGTTTTGGAAAATATCTTCAATTAAATTTTACGGATACAGGTCGAATTATTGGTGGTATAATTTTTTTTTTGTTTTTTGTTTTATTTTGAATAAAATGTTTCGTTTGTCTTAAGCAAAAGTTTATGATTATTTACTTGAAAAATCTCGTGTTGTTCAACATGGTCCAGGTGAACGAACATTTCATTTTTTTTATTATTTATTTGCTGGTTTGGAAAAAGAAACATTAGAATATTTTTATTTGGATGATCCAGAAACTTATCGGTATGAAATTTTTTTTTTTTGTTTGTTTATATTTAATTAATATTTTTTTTTATGAATATTTATTTAGAATTTTAAAAGATCCATGTGGTGGAAAAGTATTTCCAAATCGATCAGATTTTAAACATTGTCGACAAATGTTTAATACACACAAAGATATTATGCAACGAGTTGGATTTACTAATGAAGTAAAATTTATTTTTTGAAGAAATTTTGATTCTGAAAAAAAAAAATAATTTCAAATTTTTTCTAGGATATTAATATGGTATTTACAATTCTTTCAGCTATTCTTCATTTGACTAATATTCGATTTTCACATGATGACGAAACAGATGGAGTTTATATTGAAGATGAATATCCATTAGAAGTTGGTAAGTTATTTTATTATTATCGTATTAATCCTTTATTCTCTGACACTCATAGAGTAGAACTGTTGTTGAATCAACTATGGGAATAGTTTGAGCCAGTACCAATTATTACATATGAGTATAGTTAAATTTGAGCGAAGGTATTTCACTGTGAAGATGCAGAATGGATTCATTCGTCTTGAATGACATAAAAATTGGATTTGTTATTAATTTGATTTTTTTTAACGACTTTTCGCATTTATGTTGTCTTTTGACTTGTAAAAAGCTGGAAATCTTCTAGTCAAAGATCATTTTTTGAAAAATGACTCATTTCGAAGAATCTGTAAAGACGACTATTCTTACACTGAAATCATTGATAGTGAGTCTGATCTTATGGATAAATAGAAATTTCGATCAAGACTGGCTGTGATTTGGATGATTTTTGTTCTGGTCGATAAGCTCAGTATTATGCACAGTTGTACGGAACCAAGCGATGCAGCTCGGGATTGATGACTTCAACTGAAGCATTTCAACTGTGAAATTCAAATAGTAATATTTGTCTACTGACACATGATGTCATCCCTCAAAATGCAATTTACTAACCGAAACGCTACAACTATAGTGTGATCTAAACTCATACTGCTCGACACTACGCCATTTTGCTGAACGGAACTCTAGAACTGTAGTTCGATCTAAATGTGTGCGATTAATAGGTATCAGCGTCCGATTCGGGTCACAAAAATTTGACTCATGTTGGACACTGATAAATACTTTTTAATGAAAATACATACGTCTAAGAGGTTTGCAGTGCGCCGAGTATTCATAAAAATAAAGCTTTTTGTGAGAATTATTGAGACGAATTTCGGATTGGACCAAAATTCTTACTTCCCTTGTATATCAGATCTAGAGATGTGAAAGAAAGTGGCGCTTATAGCCCCCCTCCTCTCCCGCAGGTTTTTTTCGTACAAATACTTTTTGATTGTGGGTAGTATGAAGATGTAAAATCACCCAACCAGATCTTGGACATTTTTCGTCTTAGCAAAAAAATCAATATTTTAGAGAACGGTCATTTATATAGGAAAGTACTAGAAAATAGAGAGTACTTAGACGTTTCTGTAGTTGAAAGTTGGTTTTTATGTAAAAATGAGTATGATATTCAGAATCAGCATGAAAAATTACACTAGACAGTCTATTTTTCATTGTAAAATATTTTCCATGAAAATTTGACCTGTAGGCGACCAGGAGGAAAAATCGCATGGATAAAAGGTTGAGGGGGGAGTAAGGGTCAGATTTCCATGGAAAATATTTTACAACGAAAAACAGATTGTCTAGTGTAATTTTTCATGCTGGTTCTGAATATCATACTCATTTTTTACACAAAAACCAACTTTTGACTAGAGAAACCTCTAAATACTCCTTATTTTCTAGTACTTTCCTATATAAACGACCGGTCTCTAAAATATTGATTTTTTTGCTAACACTAAAAATGTCCAAGCTCTGGTTGGATGATTTTACATCTTCGTACTACCCATAATTAAAAAATATTAAAACGAAAAGAAACCTTGCGTGAGAGGGGTATAGCCTATGGAAAAAGCGTCACTTCCTTTTGCATACAATCCTAAATGTGTCTATGCATTAAAACAGAATATTTGACTTCAATAATCAACTTTGAGAAGAGCCGGTCGAAAAAACAAAAAAACTATTTTAATGTCTCATATGCTTTTCAAACTTGCAAGCACTATATCTGGCCTCTTATGTTTCATTCTAAATAGTTTTTTTTGAAAACCAGAATTAATCGTTATTTCTATATTTCTAGTTTGTAATTTACTTGTACTTGATCAAGAAATGTTAACTATGGCTCTTATTTCGACATTCAATATGACTAAAGGTTATATATAATTAATATTTATAGAAATTTTATCATTATATAAAAATGATTTTCATAGGTGAACGTGTAATAAGTTTAAAAAATTTTGATCAAGCAAATGATTGTCGTGATGCACTTGCTAAAGCTTTATATGAACGTTTATTTTCATGGATTGTTAAACAAATCAATACACTTTTACAACCAAATCGACGGTAATAATTTACTTTTAAATATTTATTAACAAAAAGTTGTTGTTTTTTTTTTTGTTCTGTATTTTATTAAATAGATATAATCAAACATATGATAAAATTTATCGTACATGTTCAATATTAGATATGTCTGGTTTTGAAAATTTTCAAGTGAATAGTTTTGAACAATTATGTATCAATGTTGCTAATGAACATCTACAGTATTATTTTAATGAACACATTTTTTTAAAAGAAGAACAAGATTATCGAACTGAAGGTGTATCATGTGAAAAAGTTGAATTTCAAAGTAATGAGGATTTAATTGAATTATTTATGGGTGTAAGTTTAATTATAGAAAAACAACAAAAAAATAATTATTTTTTTTGTTTTGATTATTTTTATCAAATAGACATTAGGTATATTTGCATTACTTGACGAAGAATCTCGTTTTCCAAAAGCAAATGATGAATCACTTGTACAAAAATTTCATAGTCATTGTAAAAATCATTCAAGATATATTAAACCAAGAGGCAATGAAACAGCTTTTGGTATTCATCACTATGCTGGAAAAGTATTGAAAAAAAGAACAGCAAATTTTTTTTTTTTTGAAATGCAATATTGTTTCTTTGTGTATAGGTTGTTTATGATGCTCGTGGATTTTTAGAAAAAAATCGAGATAATCTAAGTGCAAATTTAATTGAATGTATGGGAAAAAGTGGAATTGAATTAATTAGTCATTTATTTACTATGACAGATGGAATATGTCATTCATCGGATATTGCAATGTCATCAATGTAAGTAAAACTAAATCGCATATAATTACTAAATTAAATAACAAAAGAAAGATAAATAAAACAACCCTAATATATCAATCGATCAATACTGAATTAGATCATTATAATTTTTCACTTTGCTATAATAATAGGTGTGTGAACTAGATAGGGACTAGAGAGGACTCAGCTTTTCTCTCCTCCTACGGCATGGTCAAGAAGCTGAGCTTCTGACTTCTCCTCCTATAATTTTTTCCTGGCTGCGCCACTATGTGATACTTGCATATCACCTATCAAACTCTTTTGTCAACCACGATCTAAAAAGAGTGCTGAAGTATATAGGATAGAAATTCTTATCCTCCATTCCATCACACAATACATCTCAAAATAGATAGAATGAAACAATCTGCATGTGATTCGCAATAGTACGTACATCGTGTTTCACATTTTAATCCTGTAGAGATTGTGCTAACAGTTTTTTTAAATAGGAGTTTGGATTTCTTAAAAACCTGATTTTATCTTACACAATATATTTGTATGACAGCCTTATTTCGGCTCATTTGATCTAAGATGAACTGGTGGCAAACCAATGGGATATTCAATAACCCAGCTTGTCACTGGATTCCACTCATTAAAAGAAACCAACTGATTACCAGCTGTATGCTTTGGTTTTAACGAGCCATTGAGTTGCGAGCTATTACATACCTATACCAGTGTCCGACTCGGATCGGTTAACAAAAAATTAATTGATTTCGAGTTTCACATAAAATAAACAGTAATTTGAGATGTGATAATGATTTCTTTACTCTGATTATTGAGAGAGCATTTATAGATTCAGTAAGAGGTACTTAATCTCTATAGAAATTTTGCTTCGATTGTCTGAAAATTATCTGTCGACCTTGGGTCGGGTCACAAAAAAAGTGATCCATGTCGGACACTGACCTATACGAAACAAGACAAATCAATGAGACGATCAAATGCAATATCCGTCCTGCACGTTTGTTCGCACTACCATAGGTATAATTATCGACAGTCGGACAACAACTATCGGTATACCGGTGGTTTGAATCATACGAGTACCCGGTGGAATGTGAAAGCTCATAAAATGTGTGTGTACATACATGAACCTGTTATGACTTGGTATGTGCAAAAAACGCATCACACAGTAAACTATACTTACGTTTATATGCATGAAATTTTTCGCATGTACATAGCTAATATTGTCGCTGCAGGTATAAGACAATTTAAGAATGACCAAAAAATGAAGTACATGTAGTAAACATACATGCTTTGCTTTATAAGACAAACTTTTTCATTAATCGACCAACTAACTTACATAAGAGGTTCAATCAAAACTGAAGAATACACTGCTCATTTAATAATTACTAGGCATATGTCATTATGAATACTAATAACTAATATATACACGCCGAAGGAAAAAAAGAACTCTATTTGTTGCATAGAGTAACTTGCACACAACGAAGTAGCGTAAATTTATATATTGACATAGAATTGCTTTTTTAATACGACCTTTTTACATTGATATGCAGAGTTCTAGTGATCTTGCAAGTGCACGCTAATGACATATTGACATTCTATACGAGTCATATATCTTTCATGCAGCTATTTGCAAAGATATGAGTTATATGCACAATTTTGCATGTTTTACTTGAAAACTTCGAAAAAAAAATCTGCATATACTATTGTCTTGTATCTATGTGCAACAAAGCACTACATCTTCATGCATAAAATATGATAACTTGAAAATTATTTTGCAAGTACACATGTTTTTCGAATTTTTGAATTTGATTGGATAATGAGAATTGATTTTTTTTGGGAACAAAATATTTGGTCAGTAAAATAGATGAAATGGTCAGTAAATGAAATAAATAGAAAATCAGCAAATTGAGTGATTGATCAGTAAATCGATTGAATGGTCAGTAAATAATTTAAATGGTCAGTTAGTGATGATTTAGGTTTTGTTAATAAATTTAAAGGTCAGTAAATAAAATTTATTAACAGTTAAATAAATTAAAGAGCAAGTATAAAAATTAAAATGCGCTATAGTATAATTCATTTTTTTCTTCTTTCCTTCTATTCTTGTACTGTACAGTACAGATGTTACTTCGATCCCATATATACTCTTTACTCCTATCCTTTTCCTCCACTGCAACTTAGTGTAAACAAGTGAAAGAGATGGAGGCAATACAAGTTGCTCAATATGAAAGTGATGCATCAGATGAAGAGATTGTAGAAGAAAATTATGATACAAATGGAAATGAAAGATCTTCCAAAAAAAGAGAACCAAAATGTTGGGTTAATGAAAATACATTTGATAATGCTGGTGAAGCAGAAGCATCAATTGGAAATGAACGGTCAAAACATTACACGAACTATACAGAAAATGGAAAAGTAGTTTATTATAGATGTGACAAAGCCAAACGTCGTGGATCTCAATGTGAAGCACGTATTTATTTACTGTATCATGCAGATAGTGATAAAGTTACTGTATATAAAACCGAAGTTGAACATGGTAATCACCATGATAAACTTCGTGGTGTTGATAGAAATGTAAAAAAATGCATACAAGAATAATATAATGAGGGTATAATGAAACCAAAACAAATTATTGGAGCACTACAAGCAAGAAATGTAAAGATACCAACAATGATTCAGCTTAAAAATTATCTTGTCCAGTGCAAAAAAAAAGAAATATGGTACATATATAATTAGTTTAGGTGAATCTGAAGAATGGTGTAAAAATAATTTAAACATCCCAACTGATCCAAATAAGCCTTTTGTTGTATCATATAAAATATTATATAATGATGAAGTATATGAAGATGATCAAGATATTGAAGATGATGGTGAAAATAAATTTCGTATATTTATATCTTTCATATGTTTGCTCAATATTGCATCCACGTCTTCACATATACATGCGAATGCAACACATAAATTAGTATGGCAAGGTTATCCAGTTTTAATTGTTGAAACAACTGATTTAAATAAATCTTTTCATCCGTTTGGATTAGCAACATGTTCGAATGGAAAAACAGAAGATTTTGAAATTATTTTTAATAGTATACAAATTGGTATGCAAGTAATAAATAAAGATTTATTAAAACCAACAGCATCAATCTCTGATGCTGCTGACGCTATTAAAAATGGATTTAGAAATGTATTTAATAATGAATATAATCAAATAATGTGTTGGGCACATATGAAAAGAAAAGTTGAACATCGTATATGTCAAATAAATGACAAAGATATTAGAAAGGAAATAATGGAAGATATTGAGATGCTTCAATTATCCAATTCTGTACCTGTATTTATATTAGCATCAACATTATTTATTAAAAAATGGAATATGAACAACAAGCAACAAAACCGATTAATATTAGATTTTTTAGAATATTTTGATAACGAATGGTTTCAATCGAATGATGGTTGATATGAAGGTATACAATTTTATACACCAAGTACAAACAACGCCCTAGAGGCAACCAGCAAAACAATTAAAGATGATGGAACATTTCGAGAACGTTATGTTTTATCAAGATTTTTAACAATAACTACAAACATTATCAATAACTGGTCAGTTGAACGAGATGGATCCTCAATAAATGCAAAAATATTCGCTACAGAGCCAACAATATCTTTACAATTATGGACTTTATCCTATCAATGGACTAAATCAATAAAAGATATAATTTGTATTGAAAATAGTGATTCAAAACAGTATTATATACCTGCCCGTGATTTACAATCGATTACACGAGCTGATTTATATAAATATAAAAATAGAAAATTGTCAAATTTTAATCAATTCAAAAAATCATTTGATATTTGGTGTATGGAATTAGATAATAGTTCATCTTGGAAAATATCAAAATGCAATTATCCAGCTTTTTTTAAGAACTATATATGTAAACACATCGTTAGTATGGCTATTCATCTGAAATATTGCAAACCACTACCAGCAGCAAAAACAGTTCCCCTCAGCGAGAAAAGAAAAGAGGTAGACCAGCAAAGACTAAAACTGCTTTGCTCATACAATAATTTAAGTTTCATCTTCTTTGTTTTCTTTCATTCTGTAAATTTTTATTTAATGTTGTATTGTCATTTCTTTTTATTTATTCGATATTTTTTAAAATTATTTTCCTTAGACTACACTGTTCTTTATATGGATAAAAAGAAATTTCTACTGGTAAAATTTCTATTTTTCACTGACCAAATTTCTATTTTTTACTGATCGAATTTCTTTTTTTTTACTGATATAAAATGTATTTTTTACTGCTAATTGTATACAATAAACTGATCATTTCGCAATTAAATACTGCTAATTCTAATACTGATCATTTAATTTTTATACTGACCATTTCATCTATTTTACTGACCATTTAAATCGTAACAATTTTTTTTTATTCAATATTTCTAATTTTTAACTTTCGATTAAAAGTAAAATTTTAAGTATTGATTCTATGAGATGAATTTTTTTTTCTTCTTTATTTGTTTGATATAAATGATTTTTATTATAAAGCATTTTTCTTAATCCCAAAAGAGTGTCCTTTAAAAACCGTGTAAACGAAAATCCTTGATCATATCTTTTTCATAACGGAAGTAAATATAAATAATATTTTTTCTTTTTCATATTCTTTTTATTTAATACACGAATCAAGGACTTGTTTTTTTCTTCCATCATAATTTTATATTTTTAGTTTGCCATTTCAAATGTCAGATAACAATAAAAAATCTCAATTAACTTCATTATATAAAACTCGTCGTCCAAAATCATATGAAATTGAACGTACAAAAGAAAATTTAAGTCAAAAAGCTGCTAAATCACTTCGATATGATTTGTACGTGTTAAAAAACTTTTTTTGTTCATAAAAATAATGCTTTTTTTGTTTTATTTTAGAAAATCATTTAATAAAACTAATACAATTCCAAAAGAACGTTTTAGTCAAAATACTGTTACACTTCATTTTAAAGTATCTCTTAGTGAATTACTTGATAGAATGAAAGATGCTGAACCATCATTTGTCAGGTACGTGGGTCAATAATGTAAATGTCACATTTACATTGAATCGACGAATGTGTTGAAAGGATTCGCGGATTTTTTTTTCTCTTCTCATTTGTTTATACAGATTTTTTTTTTCTTTCCTATCTATCGATCTCCATTGTCCCGTCGGTTAAGATTACTCAACATACTTCCAAACTCGTTTTGTCTACTTGTTGTATTTGTACTGTTGTCACCTTCGTTCGTGACATAGACAAACACAAATGAGAACGAGAAAAAAAAAAGAAGATTTTTTTCTATGTATTTGTGTATATATATATATATGTGTATTTATCTCACCATTTGATGACGAAAAGAAAGAGAGACCTAGACGAAAGACTAATGGGAAGTACAAAGTAAACAAAAAAAACGAGTGCGAAAAGTATAAAGGGTGACAAGATAAAATAAAATGAACGAGAAAAGAAGGAAGTTTATACATTATTTCTTTGTCGAACGCTAGAGGATTGTGTTTTGTGAATATAAAAAAAAAAGAATGATGAAGGACAGTTTTGTCTTTCAATCTTTATTTTGTATACAATTATTGTTATTCATTTAATGTCCTCGTAAAAATATTGTTCAAGCACGTAAGATCAAAATAACTCATCTTTTTTTGTTTTGTCGGCGTAATGTTATTAACATTTATGTATAACATGTATTAAATATATTATAAAACAATGTCGAGTCTGTAAATAATATTTAAAAGAAATGAATAGTTATGCGTTTCATTTTGTCTTCACCTTTATTTTTTTTTATCCGGTTGTTATGAGTTTCTTTTTTTTTTTTACTGACAATTGAATTTGCAATTCATCACAGAAGATCTTTATTTTTATAAATAGAAAGTTTTGATAATAAGAAGAAGATTTTATTTGTAATGCGCTAGAGTGTGAATGATGCTGAGAGTTGATTTGATCGAGAATATTATAGAATTTTCGCTTGTTCGTAATGGTGTTAAACATTCCTCTCATATTTGATTAGAAAGAAAATATTTTACCTTCTTAACATAGTTCGATAACAGCTCGAATGTTAACTATCTCAGGCTAACTCTTACAGATCATAATTATGCATATACTGAGGAATCGTTGATTAAGATAAGATTTTTTTGTTTTCTCCTGAAAGAATGTTTGAGATTTTTATTATGAACAGTTCAACTTCGTCTCATCTAGACGTATGTACAACTGAACAGATCGATCACATCGGAAAAAGAATCTATGTTTAGATTAAAAGATTTCCAAAAGTGAATATTTTGAACGAGACTTGACCTTGTTTTCAAGATGAGACTCATATAGTCTTGAGGATTCTCGTAAGAGAATAAACATTATCTTTATCGTTAACTTCTCAGTCTTAATGCATACCTAAACATAATCTTTCTCATTACAAATTATAATTTAGTTTTATAAATGTATGTTTAATGAACTACTATTATGGTGCTATGTATGAATATTAATTGTAGAAGATTATATATTGAGCAATGTGTAAAATATTCATAGTAGAATAATTATTTTGATAGAGTTAGAAATAAAATATTTAAATAATTTGTATATATTTATTCATTGTGTCATTGTGTATTATTCAACATTCGATTTGAATCTTCTCTCTTTTTTTTTTTCTTTCGTAATCTTACATCATTATTATTCAAGGTAAATAGTTTTAAGATTCATTGGCTATTCATATACATGATCGGGTCTGACGTCTTTAATTAATACTTATTTTGATAGACTAGCAAATATATATCATTTGTTGACTGTACAGATTAGAAAAAATTAGGTTTATTCTCTTTTGTTTTCTTCGTTATTATATGCTTGACTTTGTTGATTAGTTTTATATTCAATAAACGTTGCAACAGAGATAAAGAGAGAGAGAGAGAGAAAAAGTATATACGGTCAACGCGTTGTTTGTTTGTTTTTTTATTTATCTATCGATTAGTCTCAATCGTCGAGTAACTGTCTAGCTAAACGAAATCTATTGACATTCCACGATCGTTCTTTTTCTTTTTTTACTATTCTATTCATAATTGCTATCGTATTGTTTTGTTTTTTTTTTGTGTTCGTTTCTAATTGTACTGTAATGTCAGATTTTAACTTATTTTCATCAAAAACTGATATAAAAAAATTATTATTTACAACGGAAAAATTTAAATTTGATGAACAATGTTCAAATGATTCATGGCAAGATTTACCCGGTGTAACACCAACATCATTACTTGCATCATTTATTGATAATCAAAATATTCAAACATTATCATCATCACCATCATTATCCGATAATAGAAATGATTATGGTTGGGAAACTCTTGATGATTATTCAATAATACCAAAATCTTATGGTTTAAATTATGAACAATTATCAAATAAACCAACAAGTCATTGTCGACTTGATCGACGTGGACATTGGCTATTATTACCACCACCACCACCACCACCACCACCGCCGCCGCCGCCACCGCCACCGCCGCCACCATTACTTCATACAGATACAAATAAAATTGTAACATATTATGGCAAAAAATGTTTACCAAGAAATTCTAATCAAGAACAAATTGAACAAAATTTTCCTGATTCATATGAAAGTTTAGCTCTTTCAGTTGATTTTGATGTACCAGCAGATGAATTTGTTATTGATCATGATAATAGAATTCAAGAAAATATTCAACAATGGAAAAATAAAATACAACAATATGAAAATAAAACATCGAATGATATATACAAAAAATCGAGGTAGACTAAATTTATTTGTAATATTATATGATATCAATAATGAAACTATATTTTCAAAAAATGTGTATTCGTAAGACGTAATCTTTTTAACAGATATTTTCTTTCATTTGGTTACAACAGAAATTTATATTATAGAGTAATTCTTGTAAAGATTTTTTTTTTTGGTGTATTATAGTTTGAAATTAATAGTTCACGATAGTTTTTTTTTTAATCATATTGAGTATATATTAAGAATCGAAAATAGTTAAGTACCTTTTCGTTATTGTCGATAAGCTTATTTGAATGATAAAAATCATATCGGTTTTTATAGAGCATAGAATTCTCTATTGCATAAGAGTAAAATAAGATCATAAGATAGATAAATAATTAAAATAAATTGTAATCTTCTTCTGTAATTTCAATTGAAGATTTTATAGTTCGTTCTATGAAAAATGAATCTTTCAATATTTTAATGATATTTCTTTTATATTATTTGTTTGTTCAGATTTTAGACTTGCCTTTTAATTCTCTATAAAATGGTATAATAACAATTAATGTAAATAACATCCATCATTTTTCGAGACGTGCTTCAAACGAACAGTTCAAGATAAACAATCATTTAATATAACTTTTTGTCAATTTGATGAAACATAATCTAAAAAGAGGATTGAAGTATAGAAGTAAAATAGATAAAATAAAACAGTCTCTTGTAATTAGCACTAACAGCTTGTATGGTTCAGTTTTTGTAATAGATATTTCTTTCGATGTTACTTTGTCTAATTGAAATAATGTAAAAAATCGAGTACTCCGATGTATTTAAATCTAGATTATTCGATGGTTAATGGTTCTTGACGATAAAAGAAGAAAAGTTGTTCTGACTACACTGTTTTGTAATTGATGGATATGAAGTTTAGCCAAGGGAGAAAAAGCAAAAATTCCGTATGTCAAAGCTATCCTCTAGACCTTCTTCGCTATTTCAAGTTTACCATCAATATGTATCACGAACATATTTTATATATCGTACTTCAGAATTTGAATATCACTGAAGTAAGATGAAGTATTTCGGCTTTATTATCAGACAGACTTTTATAAAATGAATTCAAACTAATATATTCGTGACATACGTTGATAGTAGATTTGAAATAGTAAAAACATTCTAGAAAATAGATTTAATATGTCCTTGGAGTACGAAATTTTCGCTGCTTTCTCCTTGAATTTACTGAAGACTGATAGTAATTTCTTTAGAGAAGATTGAATACTTCAGCAGATCGATGTACAGAACCTCATATTCATGAATTACATAAGAGTGGGGTCAGGATCATTGGTCATCAAATAATCTAGACTTAAATACATTGAACTATTCGATTTTTGTACATTCTCTCGATTAGAAAACGTAACATCGAAAGAAATACCAATGAAAGAACTGAAGCATACAATCAAAAAAATAACAAGTGACAAAATATTTTATTAGCAAAATTGTTCGTTTGAAGCGCGTGTCTGAACAAATAAATATCATAAAAAATACTGAGATTTTCATTTTCTTAGAGACACTTGATAGTATTGTGTATCTGTCCGATATGTTGAAGATGTGTAAATTTAAATATATTAAATATAATTTGTATCATAGATGTATTAAACCTAATCACGGTAAAGTAGCTAATCAATTTGACGAAGAATTAGTTCAAGAACAATTACGTTATAACGGTATACTTGAAATATCTTATATACGAAATCAAGGTTGGCCTGTTCGTTTTACATTTGAAGAATTTTTAAAACGGTTTGTTTGAATTTGTTTTTTTTTCTATATTAATTTAATGAATTGTTTATTTATTTATTTATATTAGATATAAATTTATTTCTTATCCAGAAAATAGTCCAATAAGAATTAATGCAATAACATGTGAAAAAATTCTTAAACAATTATCGTTTACTGATTATGTTATTGGAAAATCTAAAGTAATTCGTTTTATTTTTAATTTGTTGATTTTATTTAATAAAATTTTTTATTATTTTAGATCTTTTTAAAATTAGAACATTTAGAAATTTTAAATCAACATTACGAACAGTATATAAAAAATATAATAATATGTCAAAAAGTTATTAAAGGTTTTCTTATACGACGAAATCTTTTACGTAAAGCTAAACAAAATGCAAATGAACGTCATATTTTTCTAAATCAAATACATTCTAACGGAAAAAAAACACTGGAGAAACTTGTATCATTACCAAAAGTATATTTTGTTTATTTTTTTCTCCCATTATTTATATTAAAGAGAAATAATTCTATTCAAAGGTCTCTACTAAGAGCATTCAACAAACATCATCAAAAACTGATGATAATGGACGTTTAGGTCATTTTATAAAAAAACGAACAAAACATCATAAAAAATCAACACAATCACCTGTTATTGTTGATGAAACAATTCCAATGAATGAACAAGAACATAATGAAATGTTAAAAGTAGCAAAAGTAAGCCTATAAATATTATAGACACCAGCTAGGGAATATCTCCAGCGAAATTCAATCTTGGAAAATTTTCGTTTTTCCCTTCCGGCAAAACTAAACGATTGTATGACTCACCAATACCTACAATAAGGATCAACCCTTCCCGAAATGCTATGAATCTTAACTTCTTCGTAGTCGCTCCTCTTGGTGATTTCGGGACATCCTGAAACCAGCGAGTTTAACCAATTGAAAGATAAATAATTCGACTACAAAACTATGTCGAATTCAATTGGTCAATCAGTTTTGAAAACAAGATTTTTAAGATATTTCCTATTGAATTAAGAGTTGCAATATAACTATTCGATAGAAAAAAAAACTGTTCTCTTTTGATTTACACAAGGCTAATACATTCTGTTCGAAAGCTATGGAGGATTTTTCAGAGACTTCTAAACAGAGTTGCCATCTCTTCCGCTTTTTCGAATAAAAGACTTTCATTTGGTTATTCACAAATCGACATAGAAAAAAACTGTTATTATTGTGATCACTGAGGTAACTATAGTCTGTCATCACAGTTATTAGTCAATCTGTTAACTTACTAGAGCAACATTAAATTTTTTGCTATGAACGAGAGACTGTTTTCAACGTATATTGATGAAGTAAAAACACCATTCTACATTCAACTAATAGCTAACTCTACTGATCCATTTGTTTTTCTCTGTTCTATTGACACAGAAAAACGGGCACAAATCCGAAAATTTAAACTACTTTTTTGTAACAAATGCATAACGAGATAATAACTGAGAATGAAAACAATGATGAAAATCGAAAACAGCAACAATAATGCTACAATCAGATGAACATAAATCTGTAGAAATCACAAAGGATACTTGTGGGTCCAAGAATTATTTTCATCCACATCAACGTTTACATCATAAAACTATACAAAATTCAAAAAGTCAGCAAAAATAGGTCGTGTGAAGTGAGCCAAACATGCTTAGCAGAAAATTGTGGTTCACTTTATATAGGGAAAATTGATCAATCAAAATGCGAGCCGTTACTTTACCGTCATCCAACCGTTTTCCCAAAACAGAACAATAATACTCACAACCCGGAAGTGTCATTCCCAACACAGAACAAACGTACTCATCTACCCGGAAGTGTTATTCCCATAACAGAACAAAAGTACTCACTACCAGGAAGTGCTTTTGTTCTGTTATGGGAATGACACTTCGGGGTAGTGAGTACTTTTGTTCGGCTTTGGAAATAGTACTTCCGGGTTGTAAGTATCATTGTTGTATTTTGGTAATAGCATTTCCGGGTAATGAGTACCTTTGTTCTGTTATGGGAATGATACTCCCGGGTAGCGAATACTTTTGTTCTGTTTTGGGAATAGCACTTCTGAGTTGAGAGTAGTATTGTTCTGTTGTGGGAAAGATACTTCCGGCGCTAGAGTGCTACATATTTACAGTGGGTATAGTATGGACTTCACTTTGGCTCACGCCAACTTTGGGTCACTTCATACGACCGCAAAAATATAGGTTTCCGCATTTTTTCGATGAACTTTTCGCTTTTTCGACTTTATGAGGTGGCAGTCCTGCTCCTGAACTCAGCGATATTCTTGATTCAAGAGACGATCTTGATCTAAAGCTATAATAACATGATTTTTGAAATTTCAAATACTCGCATCTTTATCTTATTTCTATCAAAAGTTATTTGAAAAACATTACTGTGCCATATATTATAGCATCGATAATAGTTACCTTTGAAAAGTTTAATGAATATTTTTTATTTAGAAATTACAATTACTTAACAATGATGAAATAGATGAATTAGATGGTATTGATCATCGAATAACATCAAATAATGTATCTGGATCTATGACAAAAACTTCTGATGATATTAGATCTTCTATGGAAGGTTTATCTGAACGTGAAATACGTATTCTTGTTCAAGATGAATTTACACCTGGAACAATAACAACTAATAAACAAGGACAACATAAAAAATTGCCTATGGAATCAAATATTGAATCAGGTTCAGGATTAGCAGATACAACAACAAATTTACAAAATCCTTTAAAAGTTCATGATGGTACAATTGCTGAAATGGCAGCTAAAATTCCTATTGCACCAACAATAGATTTAACAAATGCTGAACAATTAATAAGACAAACAAAAGTTGCTGCAACTAGTGGTGATCTATTTATGACTGGTATATAATATTTAATTAATATAATTACAAATGTTAATTTGTCTTTTTTTTTTAATTTTTATTTAGATTGGGCAGTTGGACAAAAAGAAAAAAAATATTCGACTAATGTTCGTTCGAAATCTGAACCTCGAAATATTCTACTTAGTCTTCATGATGAAAATATGTTATCAGAACAAAAACGTAGTATAGTTAAAAAAATTCTTATGTTACAAAGACAAAAATTTAAAGATAATCAAGCACGTAAAGCATATAAAAGTAATGAATTTGAACATTCAACATATAGTTTTGGTCATATAAATCAATCATCACAAAATAATAATGATGAACAAGCCTTATTGAACAAGTAAATTTACTTGAAGAAAACAAAAAAAAAATATATATACATCTTTTGTTTTATCTAGTGATAGTTTGGATTGTTGGGATGCACCACGTACAATTGATGTTCGTGAAGCATATGAAAAAACAGTTCATTGTTATCGATTATCAATGAGAATGTTAAAACTTGCTACTTATATTGTACTTAATATTGGTGTATTATTAACTGCACTTGTTAGTAAAGGAGCTTTATTACTTATGACAAACTCGGTGGCAAAAGTACAAGAGGTAATAAAAGATAAATAATATTGTTTTTGAAATTTTTTTTTGAATCTACGTAAATCTCAACTTCATAATGGCTTTCTGAGATCTGCCGATTTCAACAAATTGACATTTGAAGGCTCCAAATAGAGATAATTCCATCATACTGAGTCGAATGATGAGGTTTGTTTTCAAATTCAAACTGATCTGAAACAACTATTTCAGTATTCTTGAGATTTCACAAAATTTCCTTTTATCGAAATTCTAAAAAATCTTGATGAATCATTTCTGAATCACCTATGAAACTCTGGAACGGCATTGCATAGATAGAAAAGGAAGAATTTTTTTCTATCAATTGGTCATGTTGCAAGTCAAAATCCAATAGAAAATGACTTGTGAATAGTTTTTTTGTTTTTGCAAAATTTCTGTATAGTACTCAGTTATTGACCAATCAGATTTCAACATACTTGACCGATCCAAAGTCTTTTATTGAACTCAGAATGAACATCAAAAGTAATCAATTTATTGAAAATTTTAAGATCATTCTATTAAATTACAGAATAAACGAGCATTATTTTATAAGTTTTATTTGACCTAATTACTGCTTTCTATAACAAATTAATCTTATTTAAAAATATAAAATTTTTTAGACACCGTATCGAGAACGTTGGGTATGGATGTTATTAGCAGCAGTATGTGCTCCATATATATTTACATTCTTTGAAAGTCTTGGTAAATGTTTATTTGGTAATAAACCATGGCCAACTGTAAAAATCTTTACTGTCGTATGTTTGTTTTTTTGTTTTTAAATTTTCTTCATTTTATTTTTAATTAATAGGTTTTTTTCATCGAAACTTTACATAGTTTTGGTATAGCTATATTTGTTTTTCATATATTACCTAAACTTGATGCTGCAAGAAGTTTATTAATAATGAATGCTGTATGTCTTGTACCTGCCTTTTTAAAATTATTTTTGACTAAATCAAATTCATCAATTGTTCGACGAAGTCTTTTATTTCTTATGGATTTTTTTGCATTTGCTATGCAATGTTCATGTGTTGGTATTGCATTAGCATCGAAATTTTTAAAAAATGATGGACCAATACATATACAAACAACAGTATCAACATTACTTTATCCAGCTAGTACTACTACAATACCATTATTAAATCGACATAAACGACAAGATAATTTATTGACTGATGGTTTTAATTTATTTACATCAGATATTAATAGAAATAATGAAAATATTTTATTAACAACACCACTTAGTAATATTAGTTCAATTGATCAAAATTTACAAACAATTTTAGCTGGTTTTCATATCGAATGGGAATTACCTGTAGCACTTATTCTTGTTTCATTAGCTTGGTAAGATATTTAACATGAAATCAAAAAAAACAATAAGTTATTAGCGTAATTATTGAGAGATTAATGTATGAAACTGCTGATGTTGTAAGAGAAGAAGTTTCAGTTTGTGAATTCCTGTATACTGTTAATCCATGTTAATAATGAAAGATGATAATCGTTATATATATATATATACAGCGGTCAGCATGAAAGAATAGCAAAGAAGAGCTATCTAATCCTGCGAGCGTGACTATTGTGGTCCATAAGAATGAAGCAGCAATACTAAAGTATCTGTTATGATCTGTGACTCAGATGGCCGAGTTGCTACGTTGTTCAACACGTATCCACAGCGTACTGTATTTCTATCTCAGGATTACCAACCATGAAATAATCTTAGATCATTCATCCGATAGCATACTGAATACATATTAGCTGACTTTCTGTCCAGAGACATAGCAAGTATTAGTTGTAGGGACAATATCAGACTATTAAATCTCCTGGTATGCAGCATCACATACTGCAAGACTGCTGAAAGGCAACGATATTCTTTTTCTTCTGCTTCCTCTAATCAGATCAAGACTGTACAGATCGGTTCTAGCAGACTCTAGTGAAATTCCACTGTTTCCAGAGCCCAGAATCGTCGGTCTAGGTGAGAGAGAAGAGACATTGCTATAACGTCTGTCACATCTAGGGGGATGGGGATCCAAATGTCTATTCCTATGTACTTCAATACTCATTTCGGATCGTGTATCCTCGAAAATAATGCCAGTTCATAAAAATTTCCTATAGGTGAACAAATATTTAATTCTATTACCTATACATGATATTTCTCTTTTTTGAAACACGATCTAAAAGGAGTGTTGAAGTACAGAGGGTAGAAATTTGGACCCACTTTCTCACAGATCATGACAGATGTTGTTGATATACGGTCAAAGAGATCTTATATCAATAACGTCTCGTTCTAATATATGAACTACTTCCTTATTGCATTTCTTGAGGATTAAGTAAAATGTTGACGAAGACGTATGTCCCAAAATAGATAGAAACGAAACAATCGCCCTGTGATATCAAGTGCAGTTACCAGGTCTCGAAATCAGCCCGGGTCCGAAATAAACTTTGTTTACAAAGATTTTTTTTCTCTATAGACAGCTATTCCATATTTTTCAGCTTTTATAAAAAGTTATGACCACCAGGAGGTAGCGTGGAGAAGCTTCCCTGTGTCTCCTCGGGGTGAGCCAAATCTCAGAAAAAGTTATGTCAAAAAAGGATAAAATCGTCAGGCTGAGCGTCCCGTTTCGAGGTCAAGTAACTGCATCGTGTTTCATATTTGAATTGTACTAACAACTTTTCTTTTGTTTAGGTGGGAAAATTTTGTTGATCGTGATATAAAAATTGGTGGTCGTACAATAGTTCATATGAAATTATTAAAAGAAAATATTCTTGCAACACGTTCAAAAACATCAATAATAATAACATGTTGGAAAATATTTGTAACAATTTTATTTGCTTATATATTTCATCATGGTATATTTAATACATCTGTTATTTTTCCAATAAATACTAATAATGAACAAATAGAAGATCCATTACCAAAATTATCATCAGGACAAAATTCATGGGCAGCATTAGGTTTTGATCAACAACCAACAGAAGGTATATTTCCAATTTTACCACCACGTGAACGTCGTTCAATTGATAATATATCAATATATATAAAACGAATAAAACGACAAATGGATAATGATTTTTCAAATAATTTTCCTTCTGATGATGAAACATTATATTCAACAATAGGAGGAAATAATATTGGAGGAAATAATATTGAAGAAATAAATCCAAAAGATCGTTGGATATTTTATTTAACACCAATGATATTAAAAATTTTATCCGATGCATTATGTTTTTATATGGGTCGTTTAGCATGTAAACTTTGTATGCAACGTGTATGTTTTGCATTACCAATAACATTAGTTACACCATTAGCATTAACAATATTACTTGTTATGTGTTCTATTACACCAAAATCAACTATTTTTATTGAAAATTTTCTTTTTTGGAGTTGTTATGCTGATTATGCTAAAGAATCATTTCGATGGCAAGTTATTTGTGGTCTTGTTTTATGGTGGTTATCAGAATTATGGATTGGTGGACATATTTGGTTTGGAAAAAGTCAACGTTTAGCATTTACTGAACGGTAAATTTAATTTTTAATTTTAATCATTTTAAATATGAAAATAAATATGTTTTATTTTAGTTTATTTGTTTCACCACGTTATTGTGCAACATTACTTGAACAATCTTTAATGATGAATCGACGACGAAATGAACGTGATGAAATTTTAACTGGTACATATGATGAAATGGGTGCAACAACAACAAATGGTGAAACAGAATTTGATGAACAAAGTATTGAAGAATTATCAATAGAAAAAAAATTAACTGCTGAAGTTCATACAAAAATTTATTCATGTGCAACTATGTGGCATGAAACGGAAACAGAAATGTTACAATTATTAAAATCGATTATGAGGTTTGTATTAATTTGAAACTTCTACAAAGGTTCCGAATGAGTCACCTGGTCTGAACTTTATTTCTTTTATCAAGGAAGATTTTCAATAAAAGAAAAACTTCGATTTTTCAACTTTGAAGATAGATTTCATTTGAGTTAAATCCTTCTTAATTGGTTTTTTTTTAAACCAGTTTCAATCGATCAAGAAAGACTGATATCAATGTCAAAATTTCTTACATGGATTTTGCACTTGACAACTAATAACAATCAGAAATCTTTATTATGCGAACGTTTTGGAAGTTTCACGTAGTCAAAAAAATAAAAGCAGATTATTTATTTGGTTGAATCACATTCCTTATTTTACACATAAAGTCGAGTGCACTCCCATATCGTAAATACCGGACAGTTTGTAGCGATAAACCGCGGTAAATTGCAGTAGCAGAAGCCGGTAGCCGAATCGGTAAAACCCGCAGTAAACTGGCGGGTTTCCCAGCATTTTTATGGCATGGGAAGATATAAGAAAAAAACATTTAAAATAGCAAAGTCGATGATTTGAAGCAACTAAATGTCAATAATCATCGACGAACCGATTAATCGGTTCATTTTAGCGGTAAATTGCAGCGACGGGAGCTGGTAACCGGACCGGTAAAATCGCGGTTAACCGCCGGTTTTTATCACATGAGCTATTAATTACATTAAATATCATGAGTGTTACTGGAATAGAACATTATAACTAAAAATAGTAATCGATCCGACTCTTTCAAATTGATCAGCAGGTGTTTTTACTCGTGAAAACTTGTCTTAATAAATAATAGTGTTCTAGAAATTGAAGTACCCATGAATACATCTTGCTCTTTCGGTCAAAAACTTATTTTTCAGGAAAAATACAATAATATGAAATATTTGAAAGGAATACTTTAAACTGTGTAGAGAACAAAACAATAGAATGAAAAATCTGAAGAATCTCAACCAGAATAAGAAAGATTGGCCGTCAATAAATGAATCCGTCTTTATTTTAAATTAGATTTCATCTTCTAATCTATTAATTTCGAATATATTCCACTAAAAAACTCCTTTTAGGATATTGATAAATCAAAATTTTAGTAATGCTTGAAATGAATAGTATGGTTTTTTTAAAACAAAGATCGATTTTCTGAAACAATAAATATGTGAAAGTCGTATACGAAGGTTTCACTTAACATTGAAGGTAGAGAAATGTTCTCTCTCTTTTCAGTTGCATTTCTGATTTGATATCAGGGCTTGTTAAATGAACAAGTATCCTAATCCTAGACTAGAGTTAGATACCATTCACCAATAGCTCATGATCTTCAAAACTATTATGCCCATACTAATTCTCGACATTGTGTCATGGACGATCTACTGATTTTGATAAAACTTTATATTCAAAATATAACTTCTATTTTGTTATTTTTATATATTCGATATAAAAGAGTTTAGTTACTCTTGTTTATTTGTACATTTGAATCAGTTCGTATTGTTTTTTATTTCTACAGATTGGATAGTGATCAATGTGCTCGACGAACAGCTCGAAATTATTTACATCTTAAAGATCTTGATTATTATGAATATGAAGGTCATATATTTTTCGATGATGCTATGGAAGAAGATGATAACAATGAACAAGTACCGAATAAATTTGTCCAACAATTACTTGGTGTTGTTGATCGAGCTGCAACGTAGGTCTTTTCCTTTTATGAAACATGATCTAAAAGAAATGTTGAAGTATAAGATTGAAACTTTGAACTTCCACAATTTATGAGAGAAGTCTCGCAACTAAATCGGGACTATATGAGCTATGAATATTCGGAAAAGAGTTCATGCCTTTAGGTTATTGCTACGGAGATACTGTACTAATAAGCTAAGGACACAAACTATTTTCAAGGTATTCATAGCTCATTTGAATCTATGTGATACACATCGTCTTAACTCAAAAGTTATTCATCAGTTGTGAGACTTCATTCATTAGCAAAGATCTATCACCGATCGTGAGAGTCTTAGCCATGAAACCTAAGCTTTTCATGGAATTATTATAAAACAAGATTGAATTTAAAATATCTATCTTTGACCTCTTTTTCAAATTCATTATAATATATTACGAATAACATCTTTTATTACTCTTCTTAATTTTTTTTTTAATAATATTGTTATAGAGCTATTCATCAATGTCCAATGAAAATTCCTCCACCATTTAAAACACCAACACCATATGGTGGACGTTTAACATGGATATTACCAGGTGGAAATTTTCTTATAGCACATATAAAAGATAAAACAAAAATTCGACATAAAAAACGATGGAGTCAAGTAATATTATTGAGTCTTCTTGTTTTTTTTTTATTTATCTTTTATTAAATTCTTTTTTTTTTTTTTTGAGGTTATGTATATGTACTATTTACTTGGTTATCGTTTATTTGGTGATTTAAATATAATTGAAAAATTATATAAACGAAAACGAAAAAAAAATTCATCAAAAAGTAAATCAAAATTATTTAAAGGTTTTGGAAATTTATTAAATAATATGGATAATAAAAAACGAATACAAGTAATAAAGTTCTTTTTATTCTAATAAAAAACAAAAGAGAATTATTCATTAGATGGAAAATACATATCTATTAGCACTTGATGGTGATGTCGATTTTCGACCAGAAGCTGTACGTTTACTTGTTGATCGAATGAAAAAAAATAAAAAAGTTGGTGCTGCTTGTGGTCGAATTCATCCAATTGGCAGTGGTAAGATCTATTCATTTTATTATTAAATTAATATTTATTTATTAAAAAAAAAAAAAAACAACGAAAGGTCCGGTTGTTTGGTATCAAAAATTCGAATATGCTATTGGTCATTGGCTTCAAAAAGCAGCTGAACATATTCTTGGTTGTGTAGTATGTTGAGAATAATCTATTTCATTTATATTCTATAGAATGAGTATTCTTTTTCTTTTTTTTACTATTCAGATGTGTAGTCCAGGTTGTTTTAGTCTTTTTCGTGGTTCAGCATTAATGGATGATCATGTTCTTCATACATATTGTACGAAATCAACTGAAGCTCGACATTATGTACAATATGATCAAGGTTTTTTCTTTTTTTGGAAAAATATTTTTATATGTATATTATGTTTTGTTTTATCTATAGGTGAAGATCGTTGGTTATGTACACTTTTATTACAAGAAGGATATCGTGTTGAATATTGTGCTGCATCAGATGCATTGACTTATGCACCAGAATCATTTCATGTTAGTTTTCATTTCTTTTTTTTTTGTGTTTTTTATTTGAAAGAGTTTAATTTTTACAAATAATAGGAATTTTTTAATCAACGTCGTCGTTGGGTTCCATCAACTATTGCAAATATTATTGATTTTCTTGCTGAATATAAACGAATTGTACTTGTTAATGATAGTATATCATATTTATATATTATCTATCAACTTTTACTTATGGTTTCAACAGTACTTGGTCCAGCAACAGTACTTCTTATGATTATTGGAGCATTCAATGCATGTTTTGGTATATATCAAATCAGACTCTTTTGTTTGTTTAGAAAACTAACTTATCATAAAACAATAGAAAGTATTGAGTAAACCTTGAGAACAAAATGATTTTAAGTGTTGAATAGGGTTGTGTTCATTGTCTCAATAGCCATGGTTCAATGTTTATGTTGTTTTACACTTATCCACAATGTAGTGTGTTTATACCTCAGGACTACTAGCCATGGAAGGATTCTAGACAAATCACTAACGATTATTCGTCCGATAGTAGGCTAGCTACTTTATGACATATGCCTGTTCGTGTACTTGGTTAGTGGGTACGGTAAGCTCAAGGACTATAGCTAATCATAATTGGAGTAAAGACATCGGACTATTGAATCTGCCACTAGGCAGCACCCCATACTGCAAAGTAGTTGAAAGGTAGGAGTATTCTCTTTCTAGAGTCTTGCTCCATTAATTATATGCCTTATTTGAATGAGCCAATTTCGAATAATTATTGCTTTTTTAAAGAACAAATCCAATATTTTCTGTCCAATAAAGTACAAGCAGAGATTTAGACTTTGTCAATAAAAAAAAAATGAAACTTTCTCATATGTCAATAAATCACATCCCGTTAGTCCTATCTTAAAAATTGAATGAACAATAATATGTATTTTTGTCTCATAGGTTATTTTCCTTGCATAACTACTTTTTTTTTGCACAGAAATTCATGAATAAAAAAGTAACCAAAAATATAATTATAAGTCTTTTCGTCTGTTTTAAACTGTAGTTCAAAAGAAGAATATATTCATAGCAAACTATGATCTCAATAAGAATACATTTATCCTAGTTGACATTTCGAAGAATTTCTAGTGACCAGAAGATCTATCTACAACCGAAATTCGATCATATAGTTTTAAATGAAAAGTGATCTAATGGTCGGACATGTTCTCTCATTAGATCTAGTTTTCTAATCTTCACTAGACTTTTGAATGTGTATCAAATTTTTTTTTTTAGGTACAAGTCTTTGGCAATCAATGTATATGTCAGTTTTACCAGCATTCTTTTATCTGCTCTTATGTTTTCATACAACAACTGATTTTCAAATACGTGCAGCAGCTTTTCTTTCTGCTTTATATGCAATAATAATGATGTCAGTTGTTGTTGGTACAACAATTCAAATAGCTGAAGATTCTTGGACATCTCCAAATGCTGTTTTTTTAATGCTTTTATTTTCAATATTTTTTATTGCTGCTTGTATGCATCCACAAGAATTTTGGTGTATAGTACCAGGTTTACTTTATTTTTTATGTATACCAAGTGGATATTTATTTTTACTTATTTATTCACTTTGTAATCTTAATATTGTATCATGGGGTACAAGAGAAGCACCAAAAAAAGTTAAAAAAAATCAAAGTAAAGAAGAAATTGAACGTGCTAAAATACAAGAATTAACACAAGCAAAACAAAAATCAGCTGGATTTTTAAATCAAGTAAGAAAATTATTATTATTATTATTATTATTTTTTAAATAAGAAGAAAATATTTTTTTAATAAAGGTATTTGCAAATTTTAATCTTAAAAAATATGATGAACGTATACGTTCTTATGCACGAAAATGGCTTGGTCTTGAAAGATCAGGATTAAATGGTATACTCTTACAACAAATTTTAGGTGCTGTTGAACGAATGGAAAAAGTAATATGATTGTTATCAAAATAACAAAATGTTGTTCTTGGTTTTTTTAGAATAAATTTGATGAAGAAATGGAAGCTGTAGCCACTACAGGTTTATATCCTCCAACAAATAGCCATCAAGTTGACTCGGAAATTGATCCTAAATATGGTCTTATGCAATTAGCTGCTCGAGCCGGTTCACCACCAACATCAATGGCTCGTGCTAGTTATCCTCAATCAGATCAACAACAACAATTAATTTATCGTGGAATAAATAATACACGAAGTACACCATATGGACAAGTTATATCATATAGCGGTGTAACACGTCCATTTGAAGCTCCAGTTATAAAACGAGACGAACTAGGTATGTAATCGTTAAGTGTTTTTCACAAGTCATAGTCTAATAGCAATCAACAAGAACTTAATAAATTTTCCTATTTAGTGGCAATTGATTTGTTCATATCACTAGCTGTTTGAAGCATCTTGGATGCAGCAATATCTGAACCCTTTGCTCTCGCTTTCATTAGCACCCACACTCTTGTGTCGTTATCGATACTCTTAACCACAGTGAGGTACTATATGTAAACTTCAGTTTCATCAACTATAGAATAATCCTAAATAAGTGTCTAACGACTACATCCTAATATCGAATAAAATACCAATAGACATGCAGTATTAAGGGCATGACTAGTTTTTTGTTTGCCTTATACAACAGTGTCCGATATGGGTCACTTTTTTTGTGATCCAACCCGATCCGAGTCGGACACTGTTATACAAACATCTTGATGATAATAGAATTTTTAGAAGTCTGAAAAAAAAAATTCATATTTTATTTTAGTTAATCCTGCTTGGATCTTTCATGAATCCTTACATGATTCTGAAGTTGTAATGCTTGATCCACGTGAAACAAAATTTTTTCAAGAATTAATTGGATGTTATTTATATCCATTAGTTGAAGATAAAGATCATCAAAAACAAATGGTTCGTGATCTTAAATCATTACGTAATAATGGTTGTTTTATATTTTTTATGATAAATACATTATGGCTTGTTATTATATTTTCATTTCAACTTGTATCAGAACGTATACGTGATTATGTATTTATACCAATAAAACGTTTACATAATGAACCATTACGTTTTGAACCACTTGGTTTAGCTTTTTTAATTTTTTTTGCAACTATTTTACTTATACAATTTGTATCAATGTTATGGCATCGTTATGGAACATTATTACATTTATTAGCATCAACTGATTTAAAAATTTGTCAACGAAATAATGGAAAAAATAATCGTCATCATCGACGTGGAGATTTTACAACAGATAATGTTGAAGATGCTGTTGAACAAGTTAAAGTTTTACAACAATTAAAAGGTTTTGATGAAGAAGATTTACCTGAACCTGATTATGATAATGATAATGATAATAATGATCAAGATAATAAACAAGCATCAGAACCTGATTTATCAACAACAGGACTTATTTATAATGGTGGTAATCGATATATAAGAAATTCTGCAAATACATCACAACAATGGAGTGATACAGCTAAAGTAAATGATATGCAAAGAAATTTAGATACAACTGATCATAGTGAAATAAGTCAAATGTGTGGATATGCATCAGGTTCAGTTAAAACATATGGAAGTAATTATGAAGCTATAAAACGACGTCAAATATCAAATAAACGTCATTTATATAATAAATCACTTGATCATGTTTTTAAATCACGTTATCAAGCATTAACACAAAATAAAAATCAACAACAACAACAACAACAACAACAACATCATCAACAACAATCAAATAAAAATATACGAATTAAATTAAGTGATGTTTTTCAACAGCAACAACAACAATTAGGTTTACCAAGAACTAGACGAACATCAAATGAATTAACAGTACGAGATAATGTTACTACTGGAAATATTCAACAACCAACAGCAATTACAAAAAAACATCGAAGGAAATCAAAAGATCGACATTTAGAACATTTGTAGTGTGTATGTGTATGTGTGCGTGTGTGTGTTTGTGTGTATAATATCTTTCGATTTCTTTTTCATTTTAAAACTTTATGTTCATATTTATAAGCACAAGACAATATTATATATATATGGATAAAATTTACATTGACATTATCAAAACAAAAACAAAGACTTTCCACTTAAATTATAAATAAACATTTGTTCATGAGCTAGGTTTTTTTTTACTGCTAATAGTTTCATATTACAACTAATGTTTCAAAATATATGCATACAAATCGCATGTAATAATTGATTATGTATTGCACTAGGTATTTTAATAGGATCGGTAAGTGATACAAGAAAAATAAGTTTATTTCTTGCTATGTGGCTAGAAGACATGAAAAGAAAAAAAATATTATATGTATATTTCTCAAAAATAAACTTTGAATGTCTACGATTTGTGCGAAAATCTAAAAATTATATTCATGAATTTTGTAATCAAATGTTTTAGAAACTCAGCATTACCAGCCATCGGTTACTGACACATGAAAAGTCTACCATTGAAAAAAATACATTCGGTAGTGTGTAAAATAGCAATATTTCTATTTGTGATTAGACTTGAATGTTCTAAAAGCGTCAAATCTTTTCTAGAATGATCAACACGAAAAGTTCTGTAAAATGTCAATAGAACAAATTTGTATTTAAATAAACATTAATGAGTAGAAAAAGAGTTAGCTTCTTCAATAAGGATGTAAATGAGAATCATGAGGGTCTTCTCTTACTCTACCCACTCTCCCAACATTGAGCCCAGAGACGCATCCACATGCTGCTGTTTCTACGCCGTTTGTTTAATAGTTCTATTCGTAGTCTGTCAATTTCGAGTCCAATGTTAATTTTCTTGTCGAGAATGATCAGAAAAGATCCACTACAGATTCTGCTATCTTATAATCAATCTTAAGATATGTAAATTTTCTACGCATTTCTCAGCGATGTTCGCAAGTATTAAAAATTGGTCAATTTCAGATTTCTGATATTGAGAAAATATCTGCCAACATGATTGTTCGAAAAGTAAGGACACGTGCAAGTTGTACTTTTTCATGAACTACAACGTGTTGTATGAAAACAGGATATGGGTGTGGATGTGTGAGAATCATCTTGATGGACCCACATCGTGTCTTTATTAATTGATCATCGCAATCCAATCTGTTTATGATCTTTTAAAATTTAAATTCATAAGTTTATCTGTTCACTGACTTGATCTTTCAAAGTATCCCAATTTCTCTCACTACTACACAACATTTCGGCGTATGCTGCCTTAGTTGATTTATCCATTTTAATGCAATGGAACCTTCTTCTTATTGCAGTTGAAAATTGAAAATATATTCTTGCTTTTGTTAACACATTACTCAATCTACGAGCGCGTTGACTTACCAATGGAAAAATCAACAATCATTAAAATATGTTAATCGATTGCGCAATTTCAAAAATATATATAAAATTTTTATTTTCAATCATCATTGTCGAACAGTGATGAACTTGTCGAGTAATTTCAAACATAGTTTATTATCTAGATGATTTAATTGTTCTTCATAGATAAAAGAGCATACATTCAACATTCATATGATTGCCAGGAGGCAACATTTCGTTATACTTTTGATCTATCAATCAAAGTCAAAAATGAATAACAGAGGAAATTTTTGACGCAATCATATATTGTTAAAATGAATTTTTCTAGCTTGATAGTCAGTGTACGAGATTTTAAAAACATCCAGTCTTCGCTTGTTTTTGTTTTAATTCATAATTCGTCTCAATTATTGTTGAGAAAATAGAAATACAAAAATAAAATGCAGGACTATATATACTCCTGGAAATAATAGTTGTAGTATATATTTTAAACATATCATTTACATATTTTAAAAGCTCTCGAAATTTTCCCTCATCCCATATGTTCATATTTTACTTTGCACTTACATACCAGAAAATAAATCGAATGCAATGAAGATACTCTCATCACTAGTTTATCACGGACTAGATTTTGTTACTATCCTCTTGATTAGTTTTTAAAATTTTTCATCATTATAGAATTGCCTTGCATTTATTTGTTGAAAAATAATTTGAGTATACTGAACGTAATCCTTAATTAACAAATACCAAAAATCTGCATTTTTTTTTGCTATTCTATTTTTCTATTTAAATTGTTATTAATATAGAAATGACTTTTTACAAAACTGTTCTAGACCATAACCTATCAAAAATTTTTCGAGTTTAGACTGCTGTATAAATGTCTATTCAAATATGTCATGCGAGTAGCACATAACCAACGATATGCTATTGCTGAATATATCTTTGAGAAATGATTTTCTAAAAAATAGTATCTTTATACGGAATGTAGGATATATAACTTTAAAATAAACGAAATATCTATTTAAAACATCTGAAGACCTTTACTTATTAGTGCTATTGAGAGTGTGACTCTTCTATAAAACATTATATAAAGAAATATACGTAATTTACTTGAATCAAAAGAAAATGTATTCCACGAGAATATTAGAATTAAGATGAATCAACATTATTCGAAATATTAGTCAGATAATTATTAAAGGCCAAAAGCTTTCAAATAAAGAATGATAGAGAAGTTTATTTGTTATCAGAATGTATAACTACTTTTGCAAAAAGTCATTCCTATATTAATAACAATTTAAACAGAAAAATAAAATAGCAAAAAAAAATGCAGATTTGTGACATTTGTCAATTAAGGTTATGTTCAGTGTATTCAAATTATTTTTCAACAAATAAAATGCAAGGCAATAGATAAATATATAGAATGATAGACAATTTCAAGTTCCATCAGAATATATAATTATCTTTTTAGAAAGATACTTCTATAAGGCGCAAACTAAAATATAAACATACGGGCTGATGGAAAAGTTCGAGAACTTTTAGAATATGTAAATACTTTTTCCAGATTATATATGTAATAATGAGATTAAATATATCGCAAAAAAGAGTTCAATGAAAAAAAAGTCAGTTGATAAGAGTAGGTACTTAATGTTTTGACCTCGCGGTTTTTAACATGATGTTACCGCAAGCAATTCGAGCACCCGCATTTCTACAAAAGAAATATAATGTCAGTTGAAGATCAAATAGAGTAGATCATACCCAGTAGTGCTACTGTCCGAAAAACCACCCATACCACCGTCATCTCGCATTGCATGCAGAACAATGGTTCGATTAACAATCGATTGTGTCGCATTATATAGTTGAATAATCGAATCTTGAATGTTGATGTTGATCGTGCCGTCATTAGCAGAAGTCACATTTCCAAGATCTCCAACATGTCGGTTCATAATATCTGCAGTGATTGAACCATGTGTCGTACCTGAAAGAGAAAATGATGGATGAATTATTCATGATGTTTGTCAACAATCAAGACTAAACTCACCGTAAGGATTGAAGTGAGGTCCAGCCGCTGTACAATTGAGTTCGCCGTTTACTAGTGGATCCCTGTGTACATGAAAGCCCTAAAGTGAAAATGGGGACACTGTACTGGGATCGACAATGATGATCTATTCATGATTGAGTATTTTCAGACACTGATGTTTTGATCTTTCAATTATTGTGCAAGCACTAATATTATATAGTATGGAGAGAGAGAGTAAAGTAGGAGTCCTGCAAACGAAAACCAGCTTCGATTTCACTTTTAAATGTTGCAAATTCTAAAGCTGAGTTTTTCAAACTTACATGAACAGTGTTGGGCGTCATATTCCAGAATTTACCCTTGATGATGACTGCAGAGTCGCTGTCGTTCTGTATGAATTTCAAGTACCCGACACAAATGTTACTGGAAGCTGAATGGACCTTAGCTTTCGCCATCATGATACTCTGTGCATTGTGGATGAATAACAATGAAATGACAGCAAGAAGTACGAGCATTTTGTCGTGATTTTCTTCACAAATAATCTAATAAGACAGAGTTAAATGCTTAAACGATATATGATCTAATAAGACCTTTGTAGACTTGTTGAAACATTTCTCTTATGAGAAGCTATACAAGAGACGAGTATCAGAATACTAATATTTCTAGACTCTGTACGATTTTACTCAAGTAGAATGGTTAAGAATTCTATTTAATCTTGAGAAATAGATATTTATCATTAAATTGATTTAATGTGAAAAGTGACTTCTTCTAACATCTTCGTCGCTTGCATAAAGATTCTCACTGATAGCTAAAATGATTAAAATTCTGCTAATCTATGCTCAATAATATAAATCACAACAGGGAGTTACCGTCAGCCGTTTTCTTTGTACATGGTGTTCGACAAGTTATGGAGGCTATGAAAAGAAATCTACCTTATTCTACAAGGAGAATTTCCCTAATAAAACTGATATGTAATGAAGAAATGACATTCTGATAAAACTCTCATAACCATTGCCTGTCTCTGTGTTTATCAGAAGCCTCTATATATATATAAGGCTTAACGCATTAATTCCAGTTTTTATATTGACGATCATAAATATACGCAAATGCATATTGATTAATTTAAATCCGTCTAATCGAGCATTCGAAGAAATATTAAAAAAAAACAAAATCATGTATTAAAAGTATACATTCATTGATGGCACTTGAGAGTACACTCTTGAGGGCTATTCAGCCATTCTTTAATCAATCCAGATCGATTAGCATTTAAAAGTACAAACGATCGATGGACTTGCCATTCATGGAATTGATGAAAGTTGTTATGCTATGGAAGTCGATGATTCGACAAAGATATTTATTGAGAAATATCATCCAATCTGATCACATCTTGCCATCTTATTGACACTCACGTCTGGTATACAAGTTATAATCATTCATCAGTGCACTTATGCATAAAAACTTATACATACATGAGAGTATCGTACAAAAATACCGTCAGGTCACAAAAGTGCATTCAATATTATTGTTGCTGCGCAATATCATTGCAAAATGAAAGTCGTATTACGAAACTAATTCTATCTCCCATACAAACACGTAATATTTTCAAAGAGAGCAAGTATTCGGTGACTTATTTTATCGACAAACATCGATGCCAAAGAGTTTTGTCTATGATTTGGGTAAGGTGAGGGTGTGAGTGGATACCCCACATCCATATCTACACCCACACCCACGTCCATACCCACCCTCACCCTATGACTTTTCGTTCGAAAGTTATAAGCTTTTTTCCAGGTGCCTTCTTTTAAAATTCCGATAGTAGAAACGAACAAATTTTACGAGAGTTTTTCTTCTCTATAGGCCGTCTTTAGGACGATACTGATTATTTGGAGTATATTTCTGTGTTAAATCTTGCAAGTCTTTGTCAAATTTTGGTGTATGTTGTTCAGATTTTCCGTGTATAACACTGTTAACAATATTGCGTTCTTGACTATTTAGCATTGTTCTATTTCGATTGTCATCCATTTGACGAATTTGTGCAGC